>MQRK01218920.1:4210-17430 GCA_001938485.1 Girardia tigrina
GTGAATATCTTTATTGTGTAGTCAATAAGATTTAAACGGAGAATGGTTTTTGGTTTCCCTCAGGGTTCGTTAATGTGTGGGGGTTGTATACAATTTTGGGTGAGCGGAAATGAAAAGAATCCAAATATATTAAAAAATCTGGGAGGGGGCGTGGGAGTTGACGTCAGGGTGTTGGCGTTGGGCAGCAGAGGAGCAAAATCACTGTATGGCCGGTTTCCGCATACCGGCACTTATTTTTTCCCACTTCGAGCACTGAATATAAGTAATATTTTTCAATAATTAAAATAAAAATGTTTAATGTTTTAATAAATGACATTTTTGAGGTTTGAATAATTTTAAAAAATAGTTTAGTTATCTTTTATAATTTTATGAAATATTTAAAAGTTAAAATAGTAATAAATGTTGGAAATTTGTTCGAATATTCATTAATAAAAATTCAGAAACTACACTAATTAGAATGACAACAAGTGGTGATAGAACTTCTGAGAGTTGTGATGACCATTCATGTAATAGTAATAATTGTGTGCATAGCAAATGTGTCGGTGCTCTTAACATAACTTCCGATTTATTAAGTATCTTGTCAAGTGGACTTTGTTAAGTTATAGTTATGATATTTACCATTAATTTCTGTTGTTGTGATTTCTTCTACTTTCGACAAATGCAAAGTTATTATTTTGCTCTCTATGTGCAAATTAATTGTAAATTACCTATGACAAAAATTGAATTACTATAACAAATAACTAAAACAGCAATTAACTCTAGTCGAGATCTCACCTACATGAATAACATAAGTAACAAATATAATTTTAATATCAGTAGACTTTGTCCTTAAAGCTTCATTAGAATAATTAAATTATAGCTACAGGAAGTCTCAAAAGTACCGTTTCGAAGAGAGCCATTTCAACATCATAACATTTTCATGTCAGTCTTTATTTTACTAACATTTTGATTCAATTTGATATAGTAATTATTAGAGATAATTTAGTCTAGATATTTTTTTTACAATTTTACTGTAAATATTTATTCAAGTATACAGTCGACGCCATAATTCACCAGCCACCCCTAAAACTACTGGTACGATCGAAAGCCTCCTTCAACCAAACGTCGACGAATGGTTCGTGCGCTAGGCAATTTGTCAATGTTAGCTTGTATTGTGCGGGAACCAGCAAATGGATGGTCTTTCAGGATCTCAAAATGGCTCGATCTATCACCTTGCTTGTGATACGCGGCCTTCCACTGCGGTTCATGTAGACAAAGGCGCCGGTGGCTTCATGTAGACGGAGAGTGTCGCAGGGCAATTGCACTGTTCGAGACTCCAGTGTTGTGTAAAGCGACGATTTGTGTCCTCAGATTGGGTAAAAGTTGGTTTCCAGTCATGTCGGAATAGTCACAAATACTTTTATATATTATAATAGCATAGTGGGTATGCTACTAAAGCTGTATTCTTATTGGATGTTGGTTAAGAACATTATTTACATGCACTTACACACACACGCACATAGATATTAATTTTTTTAAAATGCAAGGGTGGCCGGTGAATTATGGCCACGATTGTACATTAGAAGTATGATCATATAATTTAACTTTGATAATTAACTATTTTTATATTGATTTAAAATAAAATTTATGCATAATTTTATTATTTATGTATATATATACTTGAAGGTTACATCAGAGCAAAAGAAGCAAGTAAACAGCTGATGAACAAGAATGAATCAAAACAGGATTTTATGAAACTTATTGTTTAAATATTGTTATTAATATGTCACTTGTTATGTTAATAGCAAATATAACTTTCTTCTTTGCATTAAAGAAAAATTGGAACACAATTATTGAAAAGTAACTAAAAATAAGTATATTATGTTTGTCATTTTGACATAATTTTTTTCAACATGAAATTTACCCAGCAAGATGTTGTCAATTACAAAAATAATGACAGATTCGGATTTCTCGCAACAAAATGCAAATATTAAGACCCCCTCATTTAAAAATTTTGAAAAGGTTGTATTTCACTATACAAAATGACACGCTCTAATATAATTCCGAGTCTGGTCAAAAATAGATTGATATTGTTTGAATAAATATTCGATAAAGCATTTTTTAAAAGTTGTTATTATCGAACATGTTTCCATCAGCCTTGATCATCATAAGCTATTAATTACTATTTGATTTAATTGATTAAATGCTAACAAAAATAAAATTAATTAGAGTATTGATTGACTTTATTGGACAAAACATTAATTAATTAAAAATATTTAATATTGTCGCTACCTTAAGTTTACCGTTTTTGATGTTAATCAATGGGTTATAGTGCCTCATTAACAATGATTCACAATATAGTCTCTTATAAAGTGAATTAAAGTTAGTTTGAAGAATAGAAAACCCATCTTTTGAGACGGGAGAGATTCTATACTTGAAACAAACACAAAGATCGAGAACCTTACTCATTCAACTCGGCTGTGAATGTTCACTAATCCGTTTTTTGAGATTGTTCGTTAAATTCGGTAAATTACAAGAAAGATGTATTTACAAGAAACCGTAAATCACTCAGAGTTCTTCGAATTTTTCAAATTGTCGCTCTTCATTCCACGCACTAAAACAACTGAATTTATGTTTCGTTATTATCGTTTTCTTCATCACACGCCCACGTGATATCATCTTCATACATCTCGTAGTCGCTGAACTAATCAGGTACTTGTCAAACCCTCTTCAATCTGTGTGAATCCGGGACAAGACTCGGGTCGCTCATTTGATCATCATCGTCCGATGAACCTCTTCTCGTTATTTGATATTATTTGAATAAATATTCGATAAAGCATTTTTTTAAAAATTATCTCTGGCTTCTTCCACTGTGTCTGTAGTTGCAAGTTTTGATTTCGGTATCACGTGCCTTAAATCTGCAACATGCTTAGGCATTCCATCCACTTCAATCGATGTTTCGGAGTTGACTTGTGACACAATTCCATTCTTCCAACACGTTGTACTTTGTGCTCCGCCCGGTTTCACGTACACATGGTCAGCTGGCTTGAACTCAGTTCGTGGTTTTGTTTTTCTTTTGGTCGCACCATCGGAAACTGCCATTCATTAGAGAATATGTCATAACTAGGAACGGACTCATTGCTCGTCTCTGTTTTTGGTGTTATATTGTTATAAAACACCATATCCATACTTCTCTCCCAGATCCTGCTTCCATTCTTTTTATCGTGCGATGATTTCTTTCGACAATATCATTCCCTGAAGGGCGATAAGCACAAAGAAATCTAACTAGTACGTTTCATGATTTATACAACCTTTGTAGTGTATCTGACCGGAAACATTTCCCATTATCACACAACAATTCACGTGGTGGTCCCCTTCCTCGAAAAAATTTCCTCCAATGTTTCCACAACGATTTTGGCGCTTTCACTGCTTATCCGCTTCCATATCGCAAAACAGCTTGATACACAATCGACACATGTGAAGAATATTTTACCACCATAATGAGTGATGTCCCAAGCAAGGCGTTGCCAATTTTCCGGAACTTCAAGTTCGCCTTTACTCCACTGCACCGGGGTCGGATCAATTGATAAACAGCGATCACATTCTGCTACTACCTTAGCGACCATGCTTTCGTTTGCTGCTTCATATATCTTCCGGATTGAGAAAAGCGTTCCATCAATACCACAATGGTGCACTGAATGGACTGCTTTAATGTCTTCGGCCGATGGTACGCTTCCCAAGTTGACTGTCATTAAACATTTTTGAGGTTGCTTCAACCAATTTGCAGGAACTCTACTTAAACCATCGGATTTATTCTCAATAGACTTCACTAATGAAATTGTAAGCGTCATGTTACACTCGTTTATCAATTGTTCCAACAAGCATAATCGTCGTCTAACTAACATCTCTGATAGTCCATGCACCTGCACTCGTTTTTCTCCTGATATGATTGAATGTATTCACGAGCATACTGTTGCAGAGTCACACATTATCTTTACCTCCATTAAGCCCCATGCCAAATCATCGTTGACTCTTTTTAACACTGCTTCCAATTCCACCAAATTGATGTGACAGACATGATCTTTCTTCCGCAACCAACCATTGTCTTCCATTATACTGCGATCCAGCTCCAAGCATACACCGATCATCAAACTGCTTGTATCGCATCAGACTCGGTCCTTGTCTAATTTTGTATATCCCATACTCCGCCCACCGGATCATATTTCTTGAGACGCTACTGATATCGATCGAAATTCCAACACTCACCGCATCTATTTTTTATCCCATTATTTCTCACTTACCATTCGTTTTAAAAAGACTGCATGCTGTGGTAACCATCCTGCGATAGGGAAATGTCCCGTTACTTGCTCACACCAAGCGAAAACTTGCCGCTTTGTCAAATCTTGGCTCACCTCCTGAATAGCATTATCCCGTTTCCACATCATCACTCCATTATTATCAAATACGCGTTGTCCCAATAATCTACCCCCGTTCAGTGGCTCCGCTGGTTTTGCCTGTAATCCAAACTTCTCAAGTACGTTTATGACGTCTTGACTGTTGACTTTATTCAGATTGACTCGAATATAACAAACGCTTACCTTTCCTGATAATCCCACCTCAGCAGCAAACAACACATCCCCATTCTCTCGAATATGAAGCCCACCCAATTTCTTGATGCTATCAATACCTATAATTAAATGACACCCTGGTAAATCATCAATAACCAAATAGCTCAAAGTAATCTCAACCTCCTAACGTTCACATTTATTTCACATACTTGTGTACACTCAACCAACTCACCATTCATCAACACAATATCTACTCCTGCTTTCTTGACTGTACACAACTTCACAGCACCCCGAACCATAATTGATCGGCTGCAACATGAGTCCACGAACATACGTCTCATCACATCATTCCCTAAAACCTCAAAACCGGGTAATTGAGCATTTCAGAACGGAAAAACAGCTGCGCACATATGTTTCTCCATTACTCGTTTTTTTTGTTGCCCTGCATGTTTATGAGGGCACTGACTGGCAAAGTGTTTCTCATCCCCACAAACAAAGTAACTTCGTGTCGCTACTCCACAAAATCTGGTGATATGCCTAACATTGTTACATTTGAAACATCTCCTTTCCGCCTGATGACCGTCGTGATTCGCTCCAGTCGCTGATAGTCCGCCAAAACTCACTTCCCTTCAGACGTTATTGTATGACCATCTTTTCGGTGTCACTGCAACCATACATACATCCGATTTGATCATTGCTCGAATCATCACAATAATCTCGGACAATTTCCGGTCGTCTAACGAGCAGGCAGATTTAATCTGCTGCTAAACGGAGTCAGGTAACCGTCGAATAACGGCGCTCTTCACTCACTCGTCGCTTGCATTATGGTCAATCAAATGCACTAACTTTTTCATGTCCGCCACATAAACGTCCACTGGTTCACTATCGGCCAGTCTTCTACGGCATAGTTCGACAAACGCTGTTATTCGGTCGATACAGAATGCCCTCTTCATGGCATTCTTCCAGTATTCCATATCCCATATTCCAGTTTCTCGTCGTCCGCCAAACCGTCGTATACAGTGAACGCTCCTTTCAACAAAAACAGCGGCACTAAAGCTTCTAAACCTTCCAGTTTCTGGAGCCGCTCCACCAACTAGAACTTGGCGATCCACTCAACAAAATCCTCGGTTCCATCATATCGCCCGATTATGTCTCCCAGCTTCACTGACATGATCTGCCGCGATAGCTTGTTCGTTAAATTCGGTAAATAACAACGATAAATTACACGAAAGATGTATTTACAAGAAACCTTAAATCGCTCAGAGTTCTTCGAATTTTTCAAATTGTCGCACTTTACTCAACGCACTAAAACAACTGAATTTATATTTCGTTATTATTATCGTTTTCGCCATCATAGAGAGGATTATTTGTCTCTTTGCAGTTACTTGAAATTCACTTTAGAATTTTATCTTATTACTTTATGTAATTAAAAGACATTAAGGATTTTAGAGAAACATTTATCATCAATAATGAAAATAAAATAAACCAACTTTAAGTTTTTTAGACAAATCGTGTTTCATGTTTATAACTCTTTTTTGTTTTGTAACTCGGTAATCAAATCCAGTAAATAGGCATAGTCCAAATTTGTTATTGAAATCTGTTTCATCAATGATATACGTTTTATAACTGATTCCCGAACTTAATTTTGAAAATAAATGTTCAAAATAATATAAATATAATAAAAACTTTAATTTTAAAATAAAGTAAATAATCTTAGAAACTTAACTTGTTAAGAAAGGAATAATTTTAAAATTCTTATTATGCATATACAAAAGTGTGAACATTATAAATACACTCTTGTGACAAACTCAAAAGTATAAACAAGACATGGGTCACGGGAGTCACTTATTTGAAGACTGCTGCGACACAAGAAATTTGTATTTTGTTATTTATTAAGAGAGATATTAGAATGATGAATGCGTTATAAGTGAATGTATGATGTAACATGAGTAGGGTTAAGGCTAAGGTTATGGTCATGCAAACAAAATTTATTGACCAAGTACATAACTTATATATGAAGGAAAATATTTGAAAATAGAACAAGAAGAAATTTATTATTAGTCAAGCAGTAAATTGAAATTAACTTCTGAGTAATCCTACATTGCGAAAATTCTGAAGAAGAATTTTATTAGAACCTTTTTATATGGTAAATTGGAAAATCGATTGACACTATAGCGGCCGAGTATTAATTAGCATGACTTAGCATGATCACACATACTGACCATCGGCCAGTATAGTGTTAGCTGTGACTCCGAGTCCAAAATGATACGCTGAATCAAGTAGAACTATTGTAAAAAATTGTAATTATTTAGAATCATAATTAAAATTTAATTACCGGATTTTTCTGACAATACTGCCATGGCGTATAATCGGAATATTTTTTGATAATAATTATACAAAAAATATTTTTAAATTTATCAATATTTCATATTAATTCTTTTATAAGATTCTTGTCATTAGCAATAAAAAGCTTTATAAAAATTGTAAATGTTTAGAGAATTATAAAAACAGCTCACAGTCTTCTTAGAAATGTTATTTTCAATTTTGGTAAAGCTGATTGGAAACAAAAATATAAAGACAAATAAACAATCATTGGCATCTAATTGAAAAAAACGCCTGAATAAACGCCCATGGGTGCATTTTTAGAAACCTCCGGTACTTAAAATCCTATATTTATTTATTATTGTCTAAAGTTTTTACAATCTAAAGTAATTATTTTACTATTATCTAAAATATTCTGTTGACAATCTATACGTTGATGTAGGTTGTGAGACCGTTATTAAAACATACACAGAGAAAAAAAACAGAATTTTTTGTTTGTATTTGTAAGCTTTTCGTATCGGTAAATTGCTGTAAAAGGATCAAATATTATCTTATTGAAAATATTTTTTGACTTCTGATTTTATTGATTGATTTAATCGAATAACTGAATTTGTTGAATTCGACTGATTAAAATCAAAACAACGATTGTTGCAGAAACCATGTCTTTTTCAATACGAAGGAGAAAACGAATGTCATTTTGCATCCGATCTTTGAAACGACTGCAGTTATCATCGTGATAAAATCAGAAGAAACATGGACTCCTAATTTCACTCGTTTTTTTAAAATTTAATCATCCATTTTCATATTATTATGTATATTAAGGTTGCCTTTTGGATTGCGAAACTTTTTATGAGAAAAGATTTCATCATTGGATTACTCCTGAACTGACCCGAACTCACAGTTTTCATTTTATTTTTTTAACACAAGAACTAAAGTTTTTTATTAGTATTCACACTTTTTTTTATTTTTTCTTTCCTTTATCAAAACTCAAAATTGTTTTATTTAACATATTCACAAGAGATAAGATTGATGTTTATTGAAATTAAATTAACACTATATGTTTGATACACTTTTTTACACAAAATTGTAATTGTGACAGTTTATTTTTTTAAAAAATTTTTCTTAACAAAGTACCAAGCAGACATACATATCAACCAGTAATAATCATACATTTCATATTTACACACATACATACAATCATATTAATTATAAACCGCACGTACATGTAATCCTTTCAAATTACTTTCTCTGATCAGATACACATACACACGACATAGAAATTACAGTGCATTCTACAGAAATTGTACGAAGTAAAGAATTTAATAAAGATAAAAATAGCTACATTTATATTAAAAAGTCCAGTCATCGTTTGGATTGGCCAAATTCTTCCAGTACTTAGTCAAATGATTGATGTCCCAGTGCATTTGACAGCATCACCCGACTACTTAGTTGTTTGTTATTCATGGTATTTCCCGTATTTTTTTAATTTGATTCAGAGAGGAAAATGTTCTTTCTGTTGCAGTAGTTATCACTGAAAGAGTAAAGAAACTTTATAGAAGCTTCTTAATATTTAGAAAAAAAACGGGATATCACATTGACGAAATGCTTCCAACACTGTCACTGTCTGGTCTTTGGGAAGACACTGAACCCACTTTTCCGAGTAAATACAAAAGTCTGATGCCAATGCTGCTTATAGACAGAGGATTCATGTAATTTTCCAAGCTTTTCAAAGTTTATATCGTAACTTTATGCCATTGGAAAGAAATGAGAGCTTAAAATATTGAAAATATATTCTCGTGATTCACAAAATTGTCTTCAAACGTTGTCAAGAAATACGTTGCATACAGTTGTCCTATTATAGTCTTCTGACGATGAGAACTGCTAAGAAAGTCCATGCACAGAGTGTTGAGTAGTGCAGGGAATCATGATTCCAGCATGATCTGAAAAAATACTTGCAAAAAGCTCATAAGCTAGTGAGAAGATTTTAGGAAATGTCTCTTGACTATGCTCACGAGGTCGATGAAGTGTGCTCAAAACTGATTTAGTATAAGCAACACATGCTGCTTGATCTCGAGATTCGGATTGTAAGGCTTTGGCTATTCGAATTGTTAACGAGGCAACATTTTGACAACAAGTAATGATATGATGAAAGAGATTTGCTCTGTAGTAGGCGGACGAGCTTCTACCTTTGATAAGGTTTCTGTATTGTGGTCTTCTGATAAATGTTTCAGAGCATCCAGAAGAGGCTAAAAAAGTTTAATAAATCTAATGATTGTATCATGATTTTCAATCCATCAAGATTCACACTAAGCAATGAGCTTGACTTTATTCTTCTCAGATAAAAACCTTTTGAGAATAATGATTCTTTTTGGAGAGATTGAGAAATAGCTTCACACTTGCGACACGAGGCAATGCGTGTCGCGGAGAAAAAATATATCTGATGCTTTAATAAGGACCAGATTGAGAATGTTGCTGGCGTAATATATGTAAATTGCTTTGGGATACATATTCCGAATTTGTTTTTGTACGCCTACAACACATCCTTTTATAACACTGGCATCATCGTAACCTTGTTTATGTACACAGATCATATCAATACCAACTTTTATTAGTTCCGTTGTTATGTTGTTCATTTGTCTTCTAATGGGAAAAAAATTCAAGAAGATCTTCCCGCAAGTTGCCTTCATGAACGTACCTAAATAAAACATTATTCAGAAATTACACTTAAAATAAGTGCCAATTATATTTTTTCAACTTAATGAAAGAGATAGTTTTTCAGTTCCAGAGCAGTCACAGGATTTATCAACTAGAATAGAGAACTATTAACATTTTTTTACGATTTCCTGATGATATAATTGGCCTCAATGATAGGATTTTGAGTTTGAAGAATGGTGTACTTTTGGAAGCAGAACTAATGCTTTCATAAAGAGGTGAGAGTAGTAGGAAAAAAACGCAATATTCCTCGAAGGACACTATCGTTTTTAGCTAGTTCATTCATAATATGCGCTCCTAAATCTTCATGCTCTCGTAAAGGTTATTCATATCTCCTGCATAACAAGTTTGTCTGTATGATTGGTTTAAAGCTTGTGCGGTTTTCTTCTGATTGTTTTTTGGATCCTTTGTCGATTTGGTGAACAATATCTATTTTACCTTTTATAGAGATTTCTAAAAAGGATTGCGCTTTCACAGATTAATCTTGATGATACTTTGTACTCTCGAGTCCTTGGAAAAGTTCACTTACATCCTTCAACAAACAAGTCACTTTAACAACTTGTTGTCTCCTTTTTCAAGTGCATTGATGAGTAAACACGGCAAATGATTTTCAAATTGTATCTTATAACTTGTGAGAATAAGTCTACCACGGTCATTTATCAAACCATATTTTTTTAAAATTTAAATTTCTTTTATCGGAAAGAAAAATGTTGGAGGAATCAGGAGTCCACGGTGACAACATTAGTGTTGTTTTTTTCACAATTGCTGAGTATTCTGTCCTTTCGTTGAGCATACAAATCAATGCCTCAAATATTGATATTTGATTGAAGTAAACTGGATGGCATTGGTTAAGCCTTACAGGATCTGAAGTGTTTGTGCGACAGTAGAGGAGTGAGGTGCATCATTTACTGTTGATAGAAGAATAGATAGTATAAAAGTTGAAGTCGAAACTAAGTTTAAATTTGAATTACTACTGACTGAAGATTTGGATATGGATCAGTATGCTCTCGGTGGAAAAAAATCAATGAAATCATGTTGCTTCTTTATGATGATGTTGCTGAAATCAAATTTTATTAAGCCAGATTAAATTTTTATTAACAATATTTTTATACCTGTTTATTAACTAAAATTGATTAAAATTATCAATATTTAAAAACATTATTTCTTCTCAATAAAATCCAAAATTATTAATGTGTATTTTATTAAATTTGAAATCATCAAGAATTTTATTAAATAGAAAAGAATTATTGGAAATTTTTTAAAGTATATTTAGTAGTTGTTAGTAAATTTTTGGTATTGAAAATTTTTTGAAAATATTTCGGGGGGGATCGATCTTCTATAACCCCCTTAGCTACGTCCCTGATTTATGTACTGAAAATGCCTTCTTTTTATAGAGAGTATAAAATAAAATATATAAATGAGTATTATAAAAATTCTATAAACTATTAAAACGATTAAACAGAAGAACTAAAGAATAATCGATGTAAATCACTAAAAAAGAAATAGTAGATATGGCAAGAATTAATAAAAAAATGTTATTTTATAATTTGGATGGTTTAGATTTTTTGACACAGAGTTTCTACTAGTCGGATACTTTTTTTGGTTATTTTAGCAATCAAATTGAGCATAAATAATAGTTGGAAGGATCAGTGGCGTACTGGCCCGGGTTGCCGGGTTGCGTTAATGACCCGGGCCCTTTCCAAATGTTATGGATCCGGGCCCTGTGTAGAATAAAAATAATAAAAAGATATATTTTAGTGAATACCTATTGATTTGTACTTTATGAAAATAATTTATTTAAATCAACAATGCAAGTATAGAATTATAATAATCAGGCTGATCTACGAGCATTTTTTATTTATTTGTTATAACTGCTAAGTTTGTAAGTATAACTTAACCGAACTGGCGCACTATCACACAATTCTCGTGAATTATCATTTGTGCATTTTACATGCAATTTTATTTCATTAACAGATCATTTTGAAGTAAGTTCAACTGTGATATTAAATTTATTATTGGATCATTTCACAGTGACATGTGTATCACTTTTATGGGACAAACTTTAAATCTACTTTCTGAAAACAGTGTTTTTGCTTAGATAGGGTGCCAATAATTTGAAAAAATATTTTATGACTATCCCTTTCCAATATAGTAAAATATGAGCTTTACTCCTTCAATATTTAGCATGAGACAATCCTTTAAAAAGTGTGACATGCGTATCATCCTGATTGTGGCATGTGTATTGTTAGGAATTAAAAATGCTATGAAAATTTTTGAAAGAAGGTTATATTAAGTATGTACAAATTAAATTTTTTATATAATTAAATATGTAACGCTTGAAAAAATAAAATTACTAAAATTAAGAAGATCAATTAAATTGCTAATAATAAAAATTTTTTGAGAGTTTTTAATATAATATATCAAAGTAAATTGTATATTTTTTATATGTGGAACGATTTTAAAAAAAATTAATAAAATCAAACGAAACGATTAAATATTTTAAAATGTTATCGTAATTTAAAATTGATTTATAAAAGTAATGAAAAAAAATCAAATATGAATATTTACAAGTATTTTTATTTATATCGGTTTAAGATTTATAAAACAAATTGTTTCTCTAAAAATTATAAGATTGTTTAAATATTAGATTTACACATTTTTTGTGTGGTATAATAAAATTTTTGATGTCAGAAATAGTTAAATCTTCAGGTTTCACTTCATTATTCATTATAACAATAAGTAGAATTTATTACTTATTTACAATCTTTTTAGAATACTTAAACAAATAATAATCACAACTTCCCCTCTTTTATAATTCGTTATTCACTTTCTTAATCCACTCAATTCTAAATGATGAATTATTTTTCCATCTTTCAATTTCTGTAGTTCTAATTGGTGTGGCGATATATGTCTTAAAATTTGGTACGGTCCATCGAATGGGAAGGTATACTTTCTCAGTTTTGTAGGATCTTGTTTTACAAAGACTTTCTGACCATCCTCGAAATGTCGATTTGTTCTCTTCTCTCTCTCCCAATTTTCCATTCGTCTTGTCGCTTTCTCTAAATTTTCTCTTACCTTCATCTTAATCACGTTGCTCTCTTCCGTTTTAGCTATTCCTACTGCCGCATGTAAGTTTATTTTTCTACCAAACACAACTTCGAAAGGCGAATATCTGGTCGTACTCTGAACTGTTGCATTTAGACAGAATTCTATCTTCGGAACAATTTGCCACCATGATCATTTGTCTGTGTCTCTTCTGCTTGTTACTATCGTGTCTCTCACTGTTCGAATAGTTCTTTCTGCCAACCCGTTTGATTGATGTTGAACTAGGCTACTAAATCTTTGTTTGATTCCATATTTCCTGCAAAAATCTTTAAATTTTCTTCCAGTAAAACATTTTCCATTGTCTGTTAATATTGTTTTTGGCTTCCCATATCTATATATCCATTTTATCAACACGTATTGAACTATGGTGTCTTCGTTTTGAGAATCTCTGTCAAAGAGACTAATTTCGAAAACAGGTCCACCATGACCAATAGATATGGGTACATGCTATTCTTGTCACCCACATATGCGATATCAATCACGGCTTGCTCTAAAAACTCTTCACTTCATATTGGAATCAACTTCTCTTTTGTT
>MQRK01218924.1:15744-30244 GCA_001938485.1 Girardia tigrina
AAGTTGTTAAAAAAATATGCTGTTACTGGAAGTTACGAAGACATTCAACGAAGTGGCAGACCTCATAAATTGTCGGAACGTTCAAAACGTTTAATACGACGCACCTCTTTATCTTGTTTGTCGAAATTTGGCGTTGGAGTACTGAAAAGAATAAATGGCAACCTAAACGTAGAGAAATATCAAAAGGAAGTAATAATAAATGAAATAAAAAAAACGTTTTGAACGTTCCGACAATTTATGAGGTCTGCCACTTCGTTGAATGTCTTCGTAACTTCCAGTAACAGCATATTTTTTTAACAACTTTTGAATTCCACGCTTGGAGATAGTTGTGTGATATAAACTCTCCATAATATTCTTAATTTCAGCTACAGACCATCCTTGTCTCTTAAGCGACACAATGATTATCCTGTTTTCGATGGATATTCTAGCATAAACAATTTTAATCTAAAATACCACAAAACATCAAATATAAAATTAATCTATAAATATTTAAATTAAATACAAGATTATTATCTATTTTAATCATTTTAGACAATGCAATTAAAATAATAAAGACTTTCATCGTTTTATTGAGATATATTGAAATTGTTAGAGTGCGAACTTACTTATGAACCGCACTGTATATTTTATAGGGTTTTAGAAGCATCCGGTATCCGCAATTTATTTATATAAACATCTAGATACATATAAATACATATACGGACATCGAATACAAAAACACCTAGAATCGACTAATGTCAGGATTTGGAGAAACTCCTTTTAAAAAACAGCATAAAGTACAAAATTAATTAATTAATTCTCATAATATATTAATTCTGAAATTAAAAAGTTTTATTTCTCGCAAGACAAGAAAATATCTCTATGTTCATCTAAATCCGTATAAATTCACATAAATTTGAGAAAAAAATTTTTATTATTTTTTTGCGATAAAATGGTAATTAAATTCTGAATAATTAAAAAACATTTTGATATTTCCCTTAATTATTTTTTTTTAATTTAAGTTAAAATAAAAATTTCGGTAAATAAATCTCGTCGTGGTGTTTTTGGTGAACAGTAAACTAGATAGAAATGAATATTTATCGTTGTAAATATAAAATTATTTACGTTTTTAAATTACTATTAAATTAGAGAATTCAATTTTAAAATGATAATTCTAAAAATTCCCAGATGAAATATTTGCTTGAAAATGACAATCTTTTAATTAAATGAAGTTTATCTTGAACATTATTTTGTTTTAATCTCGATTGAAGTAAAATGATTTGACTTAGACTTTGTTGGTGTAGAGTTAACGCAACGTTGGAGCAATCCTCAAAGGCAATAAATACTTTCATAAAATTATTTGTTAAGAGTCATTTTTAGAATTAAATTATGTAGAAGATGTACATATAGAGTACAAATGAAAATATTGTAGTCTTATGATAGAATAAAGGACTAGAAAACCAAGAACGTGCTTAAAGGAATAGGTTTAGAATGTATAAATAACTTGGATAAGCATGGAATGCGAAATGAATTGGCGTTGCTAGTCACTTTTAACTATACAACGATTGAAATGTTTTTACAAGAAGCCTGGTGTAGGGATCCCTTTAAAAACCTAAAAAGAAGTAAATAAAGAGACTGTATTTGTTTGTCAAAGTTAGAAAAGTTGTTGGAAATAATAAATTGTTAACAAAAGGAAAATTTATGAAGCACTTTTTGTTTTCGGAGTGGTTCAATCATTGTCTAAAATCGGCAATTTTATCTCATGTTCGCTAATTTAAAGCCATTGCGAATGAACATTGATTAGCCGTGGTATTTGCGTTGATGCGTTAATCAAATAGTTCTGATTCGATCCGTTCACAACCGCGATCGAAGAGGGATGAAAAGTGCTCGTATAAGTACTGCTGTTGATTAGAGAACTTTCCGACGAGAAATTTATCAAAGTATTCCCGATATTTTGACGGATATTCGAGTTCCTTATTTCATTAGATGAATAAATTCCACTCATTAAATTAAACATTAAAATCCCCCAACATTTACGCGATTCAAAGCATATTTGAAAATTTCACAAAACAAAATTTAGTTAAACAAATCGCAATTCTCGATAAATATCACAATTAATTTTTTTATCAAAAATTAATTTTATCATTGTTATAAATAAGAATATGTGATTTTAATCCATAATTATCTTTTTTAATATAATTATAATTTAATTTTTTGGTCACTCAACATGTATTTTTTTACTCAATTATGCAGAGAAATAAATGTTATTAGATTTATGAGGAATATTTTTGAAAGATGTTTATAGTATGTTGTTTTAGGATGGTGTTTCTCCCACCCAGATGGAAGATTGATATTTTAAATGTTTTAAAACGTCGGATTATTTGAACAATTTAAAAATGTAAATAACAGCTTTCAAATAAAATTAATATATCATAAATAATATGTTTCAAATATTTTTTAAATAATTAAAATTATTTTTTCATCGATATTGTAAATTAAATTGTAATTTAAATTTGTTTGAATAATACGACGTTTAAAAACAGAATTAAAAAATTTATCAATGAAGAACGATAATTTGCTACAAAGGTTTTGTGGAGAATCGTCCTAATGGCAATCCAAGTTGTGATATCAATAAGTGTATTGATAATCCAATTAGTGTTCTAATAAGATTTAAGAAAATAAGATAAAGACTTGTCAAAATTACCAATCAACAAAATCAACTGTAATAATTTCACAAAATATATATATATAAATATATATATATATAAAACACAATAAAACATTAAAAATGGATTATTTAAAATTTGTAATCCGAAAGAAAAATTTTCTTTAAAAATAAATTTCATCAATCAAGTATCCTGTTCTTACAAAAACACGCTAACTTCAGTGTTTCAAATGATCATTCTAATATTTACAATGGTTATCTACATAGTGGAAGAAAATTATTTTCTCGGATGAATCTTGTTTTGAAGTAAGACTACCATTGTTTCAGTATGTCCATCGAATGCATGACGAGCTGTCTTAACGTTATCACTTCAACGAATGAAGTGATTACCTTTTGAAGGTAATGTTTGAAGGTTGCACATTGTGGATGGAACATTACATAGTGATAAGTGTTCGCGCTGTGATTGTCTTTGGCCCTTACTTGAGCCCAATTTAAATTAAAATATTAAATGAATTAAAATTAAATAAAGTAAAAAATTTTAAATAAATATAAAATAAGTAATTAAATTAAAAATAAATAAGTAATTCAAATAAATAAATTAAATATATATATGTTTATATCTAAAAATATTGTTATAAGACCATCATGTTCACATGGTTTTGTGATGGCATAGTTTTGACGTTTGGTTTGTTGTTTGCCGGACTTTTAAAATGAAATTTAATGAACGAGTTTCCGATATCAAACCGGCTATTTATTACGCTACATTAGCTCTCACAGAAATCAGAAACAGTAGCAATTTTGTGAAATTATTACAGTTGATTTTGTTGATTGGTAATTTTATGAATAGTTCCTCAAAATCCTTTCAAACAGTCAGTTTTCAGATAAATTCTCTCTCAAAACTTTCTGACACAAAAGACAACCAAAATGAAAACACTCTAATGGAGTTTTTTAGTCTATCAAATAAAAAATCATTTTCCGTCTTTGATTAATTTTATTTCTGAGTTATCATATTTGGATAAAGCATCGAAAATTTCTTCTGAATCTATCAGTTCCCAACGACTAAAGAAATAATAAAAAAGTTCTTAGGTCTGTCAAACAATCTCCGAATCACATCGAATTGTTTCGATTATCAATGAATATGCACCATCATTTAATGGAAAAGTCTCATAATTCGTCTGAGACGTCAGATATAATCTCTGCCTATTATCTCGTTCACTCTAGCGTTATTCTCAATATGATTCTAAGATCGGTAATTGACGAAAGTCTTTTCTCTTTAGTACCCGTTTTAAAATTCGATTTGAAAGGGAAAACAGTAAAAAGATTTGCACATAAATTTCTCAAAACCATCACAGGTAAATAGAAGGATTATTCTGAAACCGAAAGTGTCAATGGGGAAATTGTTCCCGGGAAATCAAAATTCAATAAATTTTCTTTTAATCAAATCAATCTCTTTTCGATTAATCAATTCAATCCGATTAATTGGTGTAGTAATTCTTGCAGTACGAGTGCGTTGAAGAAACAGATTGTGACGAAGCACAGCGACCATTCCTTGAACAATGTTGCCTTGACCTGTGGGACGGTTGAGACTGGTCCTTTTTTGAGAAAGAAACTGAACTTTAATATGAAATCGAATAAACACAAAATGAAGAAATATATCTCATCTTCCTCTGAGATACAACAATAAGTACATCTTCATTTTGAAGGAGTGCTTTTTACTTATGGCGCAGGAATGGTTTAGGCAATCGATATGGTATGTACATCAAGATAGTGCTCGCTTTCCTACCATCAAACACACTATTAAGTAGCTAGAGCGAAACAACTTCGAAGTGCTTTCTAAGCCTAGTTGTAACCTTGGTGATAATTGCATCGAAAACCTCTGAAACATTTTAAAGAAGGAGATCTAAGACACTCCTAGATTGAGTAAGATTTATCTCCTTGAGAAAACTAAAATTACTTCGAACAGTGACAAAGTGCAAAGTATTTAAGCCAAACTTGTTTTATTCATGACCTCATGTGTTAGTTTTATTAATGTTATTAAATCTATTCATACTTCCTATAGATTAAAGGCGAATAAAACATGCTCTTGGAATTTTTTTCTCTATATCAATTTTTCAAGATGGAAACGTTAGTTTGAACAACGTTTTAATAACTCGTTTCGTTGTAAAGATGATCTTTAAAATGCTTATTTATCATCTATATTTATCATCAACTTATTTATTATCAATAAAGAATTAACTTTATAATGAGGCCTCTTAGATAAATCCGGTCTTTTATTCTACAATGTATGGAAAAAAAGGAAGAAAAGTAGAACCGGATTTTTATTTTATGCGGGCATTTGGCATGGTTTTAAACGCTTTATTAATAATGCTTTAATAACTATCCTCTAATAATGTGTCAAATGTTTCTTCAATACTGAAAATTCAGTTTCATAGATACCTTTATATATAAAATTGATAACATATATTTATGAATCAACAGTAATGGTCATATCACTGAATAATTTTTTGATTAACATTTAGGATGTAAAAGATTTTATTAAATCACATTAATCGAAAATTCTCAATAAGTTGATTTATACATTAGAAGGAAATTATAAAAAATTGGAAACATTTTAATCCAAATTCCTACATGTTTTATCCAAAGTATTTATGCCTATGTACATTCTTGTAGTTTCAAATAATTAATTTATACATTCGCCAGCATTGAACTGCAATTTATATGAAGAAATGTAGAAAAAATAATATAATTAAGTCATCCGAAATGTAAGATGTCAGTGCTTATTCCAAGCCAGATGTTCCATTTTTCTGCTACATTTGAAAACGCAAAAATGTGTTTCATTTAGAAATAATTATTTAAAATTTCTAAAAATGACTTGTACTTTTTTGAGACATCAGGAATCCATGTTTTTCTAATTAGTATCCATATTAAAATGTTTTAAAAATTCGATAATTAATTTTGTCTTGTTTTCTTTTAAAACATAACTTTAACTTAATTGTAGTAATATGCATTTTAGTATGACTTAATTTTCTTATACAAATAATTACCGTAAACGATAATAACATTTATTTATTATACTAGGTTGTTGCAACCAAACGCAACGATTTTAAAAATTAACTAGTAAATCAAAAAAAAATTATATCCATTCTTTATCAGGACAGAACTCTACTTAGTCAAAAGAATTTTTTAATTTTTTATTGTTTGTTTTGAAATGTATTTTTTATTTTATTTATTTGCGTAATATAATCTACTTAAAATGTATAAGTAGATCATTTTCTACTAATATTGTTAAGGAACTCCGATTTTGCCGTTTTTCCCAAATTCTAAGACATTAAAAAAAATTCACATTATCATTTATTGTCATCGAAAATGAGTAAGCGTGCAAGGTTTGGTGAAAATTGATTGAATAAAAAGCCTTCAAAAATAGGTTTCTAAATTTCATGGATATATAATAATCTATATAATAATAATATATATTATAATAATCTCATCATCAGGCCACAAAATGCACTAAGCAAGTACACTATATTGAAACTTGCCAAAAATAAATAAAATTTATTCAATAAATTAGTGGATAAAAATAATTTTATTTCACTTTTCCTTAAAATTAACAAAAATGCACTAAATGCAATTAATCTCATTCTCGCAAACCAACCATTGGCAGCTATCAATTGCCATTTGAGAAAACGATGTGTTTATCGTTGTTTAATAGCAAATATTAATTCAATAATTTTTCAGAGACTACAGTTTAATTTTTCGATTTTGCACTTTGTATATTGTGAGGATTTTTCGACAAACTCACAAATCTTAAAAAATTTTAAAATTTTAAACTGTAAAATATTTTAAACATAATGTTTCATAATAAATTCTGAACGTCAGCGTTTATAAAAAGTAAACTTGAGTTTGCTAAGGTTCATCGTTTTGGATTTCGGTATGAAGTTGATGTGTTTTTTGAAAAGAAAAAAAAATTATACCATGTAAGAGTTGATTTATTTTTTTAAGAAAAAGTTTTTATTTATTTTGGAATTAAATAAGTGAATGTTTTTAAAAAAGAAAGAAAAAAATTTATTTATGTAAAGAAAAAAAATAAAAAAATATTTTTATTAAAAATTATGTTAAAAGGAAAAATTATTATGAATGATTGTTTGTAAAATGTTTTTAATTAAATTTAAGTGTTTAATTGGATTTTCTATAAATGTGTAAAGAAATGAAACTGAATAATTTTGATTTAAAAATAAAAATTTGGTGGCTCCTTTGTTGTTTTCAAAAACATGAGAGAAATTGTTCATTTACGAGCTAGTCAACATGGAGATCAAATTGGATCAAAATTTTTGGAAGTGATGTTCGACAAACATGGAATCGATCCAACTGGCACGTATCACGGAGAACTCGATCTGCAATTGGAGAGAATCAATTTTTACTGCAATGAAACTACTGGTGTGTTCCACGAGCAGTATTAGTGGATTGAGAGCCGGGCACGATGGATTCCGTTCGAGCGGGACCATTTTGATAGATATTTTGACCAAACATTTTCATTTTCGAAAAAAGTAGAGCAGGAAACAATTGAGCGAAGGGTCGCTACAATGAGGGCGCCGACGAAGATCGAGTGTCGTGGGAGTTACCTTGAGTGAGCTAAAAGTGATCAATATTGTTTGTGAGCTAAATATATTGTTTGAGCTAAAGTGATCAATAGAAGACAGATTGATGAACATTGCAAATATGGAGATATGCGCGATGGATCCCTATATAAGTAAAAATCAATATACCGAAAAAAAAGGCTACAAAATGCGAAATGTAAGTTAAAACTACAAACTGGTACAAAGTTGTACGATTGCGTAAATAAATTCAGAAATATTTTCTTGGCTTGTAAGAGGAAAAACGACTTTAGTTGAACACGAAATAAAAACCGCAGGGGAACCAATTCTACAAAAACCTCGTCGACAACCGGCCAATTTGGAAATGCATATTGATGAAGCTATAATGAATTTAGAGAATCATGTGATTATAGAGAAATGTTCATCACCGTGGAATACGCCGATGGTTTGCGTATGGAAAAAAGAAAAGAGAGAAATTCGGCTTTGTCTGGATTTTCGACTATTAAATCAGGTTACGGAAAGACCAGCTTTTCCTATACCAAACATCGAGGAAATGTTAGAATCTCTAAATAGAATGAAATGGTTTAGCACTATAGATTTAGGCAATGTACATTATCAGGTAGAGTTGGAAGAAAGATCGAAATTAAAAACGGCATTTTCGACTAAGACAGGACAATATTGTTTTACTAGGATGTCGTTTGGTATAACGGCTGCACCAGCAACGTTTCAAAAATTAATGACAGATGTTTTAAAAGAGATGCTGTGGAAGGAAGCCCTGGTATATTTAGACAACATCTTAATATTTTCTGAAACAAAAGCACAACATTTTGAGAGGCTCGAAAGGTTGTTTTCGAGAATTCATACAGTAGGACTACGAATAAACACATACAAAATGTAGATTTTTTCAAAAAGAGCTAAAGTTTCTGGGTTAAAACAATTCAAGATTTCGAGAGGCCGAAATGCATAAAAAAAACTACGTAGTTTTTTTTAGGATTGCGCAACTATTATAGAAAATTTATTAAGGACTATTCAAAATTGTCAAAACCATTAGAAGAGTTGTGTGGAAGTACAAATAACTTTCTGTATTGGTAAGAATTTTCTACCGAATCCTTTAATAAGTTGAAGGAAGTGCTGTCCACTACACTAGCATTATATTATCAGGATTTCAAGAAAGAATTCATATTAGATACCGATGCTTCATTTGACACAATAGGTGCTGTATTGACACAGCTAAATGACGATGGAAATGAACAAGTAATTGCGTATGGATCAAATACGATGTCAAAACATGAGATTGGTTATTGTATTACGAGGAAAGAGCTACTAGCCATTTTTCACTTTACCCAACATTTGAAACACTATTTATATGGTGCCCGATTTAAATTGAGAATAGACCACAAGGCAATAGAATTTATGATGACCACAAAGAAAGCAATAACGTCCCAATTTCAGAATTATATGAATTATTTAAGTAGTTTAGATATGAAGTTAAAATACCGGAAAGGAACACTACATCAGAATGCAGATGCGTTGTCACAGAAAGATTGTATGACATGTGCACAGTGTCCTTTGATACACAAACAGGCGAAATCAAATAGACCACGAAAGAGAATGCTAGCATTAAATGAGTACATGTCACCAATTCCGTGGAAAACTAATATTGAAGTGAGAAGTGACTCTGTGCACTTTTGTTAACGGGTTGCCGGACGAAGGGAAGAAGCAATTGCGGGAGACGATTTCAATAGCAATGTTGGAGCTACCTCAAGTGGTAGAAAAGGCCAGATTGTTGGTGGGATCAGGTGAAACGTGCTTTATTGGGTTGAAAACCTTAGCTATGGGGCAGAACATGTGTTTCAAGTGTTTTTTCAAGCCCGAAACTGCTCAAAGGACGCTGATATTAATTGTAATATTATAGGTCATATATTCCGAAATTGGAAAAAGTCAAAAAACGAGCAAGGAGAAGTACGCAACTCTGCGCCAGTGACTTCTCCAGATTTTGGGCGCAACAGTTACCAGTCTTATATGTAATTTTCACTTGTCAGAAAGCGATAATTCTCTTAGACACCGGATGCTTCCGATCGATAGTAGTGACTGGGAAGGAGCAGAGGGTTGAGGAAGAGATAATAATTATGTTATCTGGAGCGGAAATGGAGTGTTTTCGATCGAGTCGAATGAGTGTGGAGGTAATTGGTAAGAGATTGGACAAAGATTGTTTGTGGCGAACGTTGTTCCGGGGATCGATATATTATTAGGTATGGATGCTTTGGATCAATTGGGTAGTATAAAAATGGGTGCTAACGGTCGAGTTATGAGTTGCAGCGACGTTAAATTCGGTGGTATGTTGACGATATCAGCAACGGAGTTGGAGATCAAGGACATGGATTTCGATACTGTGTTTGCAGATGGAATTTGGACGGTAAATTGGAAATGACTCGATGACTCCCCGGTGTTGCGGAATCACGTCACATGGTATAACGTTCCCGCGGAACACAAGGAAGAGTTCACTAACAAAATTGAAGAATGGATATCTTCCGGATGGTTGTCAAAGTACGACGGTCCGAATGATGGAATAATACCATTTATGGCGGTTATACAACGAAACAAGTCAAAGGTGCGACCTGTAATGGATTACCGAGAACTGAAAGAGTATACATCGAACCATACTTCTCAAGGAAATATTTGCGGCAGCAAATTTCGTTTGTGGCGTCAGATGGGAGATGACTTGGCTATCGTGGATCTTCTAAAGACATATCTCCAAATCAAAGTAGATCCATAATTGTGGAAACATCAAGTGATGGAGAACAACGAACAAAAGTATTGTCTAACTCGTCTCGGATTTGGCCTCAACGTCGCACCTAAAATCATTACTGCCATACTGAATAAGGTTTTATCGATGAATTCCAGCATACGGGCCGGTACTGATTCTTACACTGATGACATCGTTGTGAACACAAAAATAATTTCTTGTGACACTATTATTAATTATTTAAACGTTTAGGGTTAGAAGCAAAAGAGCTGGAGAGTGCGGAGGGTGGTTGGATATTGGAATTGCGTTTGGAAAGGCAGAGCGGGGAGTTGATTTGGAAACTGGACAATATAGTAGATCCAACGGAAGGTATCCAACTCGGAGACAATTATTCGCTTGGTGTGGTCAGATGATTGGTCATTTTACAGTAGCGGGATGGTTGCGCCACGCGTGCAGTTATATTAAAAGGATGGCGAACTAGGTAGACTAGGATGGAAAAATCACTTATCATGTCTCATCCATGATCTACAGTTTACAAAAGCGAATTCTTATGGAAGGTGATCCAGTAGGGGGCGTATGGAAGGGTTCATCAAATTGAGTCACAAAGATATGGTGTAATGCAAGTAGTATTGCTAGTGGGATTTGTTTAGAAGTGGACGGTCGTATAGTAGAAGATGGGTCATGGTTAAGGAAGGTCGACGATGGGGCTCATATCAACCTGGCCGAATTGGATGCAGTGATTTGTGGAATAAATCTGGTAATTTCATAGAAGTTGAAGACCATAGAAGTGTTAACAGACTCATCAATGGTGCACGGATGGTTACAGTCATTAATTTCAGGGGATAAACCTATCCGTGTCAAATGCTTTGGTGAAGTACTGAGAAGGCGCAGGTTGGCAATTATCGAAGATCTGATGATGGAAAATGAGTTGGTAGTACCCGTTGATCTGGTAAAGTCTGGGGAAAACAAAGCAGACACACTGACTCGAGTGCCGCGGTCATGGTTAGTTAAGGCTATTGTGTTGGTCGCCATAGATGAACGGAAAATGTTGCAAGAACTCCACGATGTTCACCATTTTCGAAAAGACAAAATAAATTGTTTTAGTTGATTGTCTCTTGTGAGGAAATATTAAAGGTTTCAAAATATTTAATCTCCTGCGACATTACATTATATCAAATATTTCTCTTTCGAGATTGATACAGGTGACGATCCTCAAGAGAGGAAGATTTACTGAACCTCAAGCGAGGAATAATTGTTTAAATTATACACATAGTGGGAAGAACCTTCGGAACTCAAAGTCAGATTAAGTGTCGATATTATAAAACTCAAGAGAGTTAAAAGCTTAATTTTATCAAATACCCAACAATTGTATTAAATAAAATCTTGTTCCAAAAATTATTTTAAAATAATTCATTCTCAAATCATAACAATTTAGCTTGATGTCAACTGATGAAGGTTTGTTGAAAGTTGTCCTAAAAACATTTCGGATTGTGATAATATTAAACATTTTGAAAACAATATTAATGTTTTTCATATTTGTAAAAATTCAATCTTCATATTTTCTAGGGAATCATAGTAACACAGAATTTATAAAAACTATGTGAGATCCAAACAAGATTGAAAAGAACACAATTTGGAACTTCAATTATTTAACTTGAAAATTTTAAATGAAATAAGTTATAATAAAATTATTTGTAATTGTTGTGAATTTAAATGTTGTTTGATATCATTCATTTCTCGTATTATTAAATTTCATGTGTTTTGAATTTACTTACATTATTTTAATTTAATTAATTTATGTATTTTAGTGGAATAAAGTTTTGATTCGGCATACAACAGCAATATTTACATGAATTAAATTTATTAATAGAGATTTAAGTTTTTTAAATTGTTTATTAGACTTACAATATCTTCTGAGTCCCACATTTTGTCAATTTTAATATTTTTAGTATTTCTATGTCGGATAATATCTCCTACATCAGGAATCATGTTTATATTTTTCTCTGGTAATCTGAAATTTTTAAAATTTTGAAAAAAGTCATTATGAATTTTCTCAAATATTGTCTGTAATTTTAATAAATAGTCATCGTCATCATTCTTGAATTTCATATTGTACGAAAAATATCTTTTTACCGATTCTATGTCAAACAAATCCGATTCGTTATATAAAAAATCTATAAAGGAATCTACATTTCTCAAATAGGTGTACGGTTGGATTTTCAAAACAAAGGGGCTTCCCTCCCAAACATCAGATCGATCATCAACACCAATTATTATCTTATCACATTTCGGAAACATATTTCTTGTTTTTTGAGCTTTATTATATCCTTCTGGTAGATTTTCTCTAGTTGTAATCCTGTGTCCAAAATATTTATGTGTTGGATCAATGATTTGAAGACATTGCTCCACATATATTTTAGTTCCCATTGACATAAGATGTAATTCAAACATTTTACTCATTTGAAAAAGAAAGCTGTCCAGGTATGATTTTCATTGGATTAAATTTGATTTAATATATTCTTAATTTTACACAGATTATTAATAATTTTGTACAACTGATAATTCAAGTCTAAGAGTTGTCGTATATGTGATGGCGAGTGGATTTAATTGCGAAAATTTTTTTAAAAACACTAATCGTTTTAAGAGTATATATTTTCCGTGTGATTAGTCTTTTTTATTGAAGCATTCAACGAACAAGCTATCGCGGCAGATCATGTCAGTGAAGCTGGGAGACATAATCGGGCCATATGCCAGAACCCAGGATTTTTCAGAGTGGATCGCCAATTTCGAGTTAGTGGCACGGCTCCAGAAACTGGAAGGCTTAGAAGCTTTAATGCCGCTGTTTTCGTCGAAAGGAGCTTTCATTATATACGACGGATTTGCGGACGACGAGAAACTGGAATACGGGAAATTGAAGAATGCAATGCAGAGGGCATTCCGTATCGACCGCGTAACAGCTTCACTGACATGATCTGCCGCGATAGCTTGTTCGTTGAATGCTTCAATAAAAAAGACTAATCACACGGAAAATATATACTCTTAAAACGATTAGTGTTTTTGAAAAAATTTTCGCAATTAAATCCACTCGCCATCACATATACGACAACTCTTAGACTTGAATTATCAGTTGTACAAAATTATTAATAATCTGTGTAAAATTAAGAATATATTAAATCAAATTTAATCCAATGAAAATCAAAAGAAATATAATTTTTAATTTTTGAATTGTTATATTAAGAGTTTGTTAGAATATTTATATCAATAAATCTTAAATATATAAACAACGAATGAATTTTGATTTAGATCATTGTTTTAACCTTCTTTCTGAAAGAAAATTAATTCTTATTTGTGACATGGATGAAACGTTATTGAGTACGGTAATGTTCGATAACATGAAAATTAAATTTGAATATGAAGGTCATATCTTTTCACATTTTATTGAAGACAATGATTGTCATACTTTGTGTTTAAAAAAACGACCATACTTGGACAGCTTTCTTTTTCAAATGAGTAAAATGTTTGAATTACATCTTATGTCAATGGGAACTAAAATATATGTGGAGCAATGTCTTCAAATCATTGATCCAACACATAAATATTTTGGACACAGGATTACAACTAGAGAAAATCTACCAGAAGGATATAATAAAGCTCAAAAAACAAGAAATATGTTTCCGAAATGTGATAAGATAATAATTGGTGTTGATGATCGATCTGATGTTTGGGAGGGAAGCCCCTTTGTTTTGAAAATCCAACCGTACACCTATTTGAGAAATGTAGATTCCTTTATAGATTTTTTATATAACGAATCGGATTTGTTTGACATAGAATCGGTAAAAAGATATTTTTCGTACAATATGAAATTCAAGAATGACGACGATGACTATTTATTAAAATTACAGACAATATTTGAGAAAATTCATAATGACTTTTTCAAAATTTTAAAAATTTCAGATTACCAGAGAAAAATATAAACATGATTCCTGATGTAGGAGATATTATCCGACATAGAAATACTAAAAATATTAAAATTGACAAAATGTGGGACTCAGAAGATATTGTAAGTCTAATAAACAATTTAAAAAACTTAAATCTCTATTAATAAATTTAATTCATGTAAATATTGCTGTTGTATGCCGAATCAAAACTTTATTCCACTAAAATACATAAATTAATTAAATTAAAATAATGTAAGTAAATTCAAAACACATGAAATTTAATAATACGAGAAATGAATGATATCAAACAACATTTAAATTCACAACAATTACAAATAATTTTATTATAACTTATTTCATTTAAAATTTTCAAGTTAAATAATTGAAGTTCCAAATTGTGTTCTTTTCAATCTTGTTTGGATCTCACATAGTTTTTATAAATTCTGTGTTACTATGATTCCCTAGAAAATATGAAGATTGAATTTTTACAAATATGAAAAACATTAATATTGTTTTCAAAATGTTTAATATTATCACAATCCGAAATGTTTTTAGGACAACTTTCAACAAACCTTCATCA
>MQRK01218924.1:46944-59516 GCA_001938485.1 Girardia tigrina
TTTTAATGCCTCGATTTCAGCACTTTAAAAATCTGTACGTACGACTGTAAAATAATGCTTATTACAAATGTTACACCATCTCTTAGAAAATCCAAAAAACTAAGTTATACACCTAATATTACATGAAGTCCAACGCATCTCAATGTACATATCTAAATCCAGTTGCTGAAACACAACTTTAATGTGACGCACATGCATTTAACAATGCTATCTTTCATAAAGCGAGCTACACGATGA
Organism: Girardia tigrina; assembly: GCA_001938485.1. Classification (NCBI taxonomy): domain Eukaryota; kingdom Metazoa; phylum Platyhelminthes; order Tricladida; family Dugesiidae; genus Girardia; species Girardia tigrina. Next base: position 47,182 of record MQRK01218924.1, read on the forward strand.
TTTGGTTCAAGGAGCACAATGTAAATGTTAAAGATTGGCCCCCACAATCACGAAATTATAAATAAATCTAAAAATTTTTGGTCTCAGTTGAAACATATATAAAACCATTAAACTATGCATTCTTAGATAATATTTATATTGAGTGAAAGTAGTTTATTTTGGTTACTTGTGTACTCAAAATGTTTTACTATGTTTCGTGTTACCTTGATCTCAAAGTACCAGTAAAATTGACTCCTACATCACCAATAACTCCGTAAAAAAACTGCCAACTTGTACTTTAAAGCTCTGTTTATCGGTTATTGTTTTGTTTGATTATAGATGTTGATTTTTTGAAGTTAATTACACTAATCAATTTAAAACCTTATCAATGATGCTTTCGTTTTTATATTTTTTTTGTGATTTTCTTTGTCGCACCTGTCTTGTAAAATTTGTTGTTTACTTTTTTTAATTGTTAAAGAGTTTGATTTTTATTCATGTATAGTATTTATTTCTTGGTTTTACTAATGGAGATCATAAAGTAATAGTTAAAGTTTGAAGAATAAATAAATTATGTCGAAAAATATTTTCTAAGCATTATATTGTCAATGTTTTCACTTTTTTGTTAAAGATTTAAATTCAATTCTTGGAATCCATAATAGTTAATTTGAAATTTACAGTTACTGATAGACTTATTAGTACCTTTGTTGTTTCATCTATTTCAGAGTAATACTTAAAAAAAATAATAATAAAAAATATATTAGTTTTATATATTATTCATAAATATTTAAAAAATGACGATAAATTATTTTTAAAAATCAAAAAACTTTCATTAAAATTTATTGTGATCAATTTCGATGGATCAACCGTTATCATCAGACTAAAATTAACAATGATATACTTGAAATTGATCACAATAAATTTTGACGAACGTTTTTTGATTTTTATGTATTATATCAAATATATTATGAATTATGTGATTCACCAACGACAAAGAAAAAATATAGCGGTAATTTTTTTATCGGAGTTATAATTCTTTATACCAAGAAAATTTTTGCAGTTTATTGTTTGATTTAAAAATAAAATATACCCTATTTTCACGTGTTTAAAACATCAGAATGTATATGAATACCTATAATTTCTTTCCAAATTCGAAAAACTAATACTACTAGTAGTACTTTTCTTAAACTGCAAGTAAAAGAAACCCATACGAATTTGAAAAAGTACAACATACACCCAAAATATATACAACAGGGTGCCCAGTAGAAACTAAAGTGATAAAGGCTTGCTGTTCAGAATTGTGCAAAATGCCCTCCGTAATGTTGCAACACTTTCAAAGACGTAGAATTCAGGAACTGTGGCCTTGAGAAATACTTACATGTTGATGTTCTACCATGTGAGTAATAAATCGCTTTTAAGTTCATCAATCGTTCTAATATCGCTGTCTACTCCTTGCAAATGTTGGAGAACAATTTCCCAGATCCTATAATCCATAAAATTCAGATCTGGACTTTTCGATGGCCACTCAGAAGGCCTGATATACTTTTTTTTCTTCTCTAACCAGTTAACTGCAGCCGTGGCAGTATGAGGTTTTGTCCCGTCTTGTTGCCAAATCCATTCTTCAGCGCCCATTACATTACTGATATCCCTAAACATCAAGGGACACATTTCATCACGATATACAGTCTGGTTTGATGGCTTTCTTCTTTCTTTGTGAAGGAACCACATTTTCTTGACCTTCAGCGAATGGATTTAACTCAATTGGTCTAAAACAAATTGGTTTAAACAATTGGTGTTAAAACAAATTGGTCTAAAAATAAATTGATCTAAACAAATAAATTAACCTAACAAGAAATTTGTCTAAATTTAAAGTCGATTAAAAGTAATCCGTTTAAAGTGAATTTGTTTAAAACAACATTTTAACAAGGAAAACACTCAAAAATGGAATTATACTTTATAACTAATAAAAAAGGAAAAAAGAAACTACTACTTGCAAATTATTTGTACTGGAAGAATAATGAAGCTAAAGATCAAACATACTGGAAGTGTGAAAAATATCATTCGAAGTGCTATGCTCGAGTAATAACGGAAAATGATATACAATCTCCGGAGTTTCTGGACAACATAAACATCTGTAAATGTTGCACATGTAGAGGCTGATCAAATCATGGATCTCATCAAAGCAGCCTGCATAAAAACAAGGGAAGCACCAACCTCCATATTATCAATTTCATGTGGTGCGGATATTGAGTCAGTAAGAGGCAGATTACCGGATGTCTCGTGTGAGGAATATTTTTGAATGGTGATTATTGTATGTTGTTTGGTATGTTGTTTTAGTATTTTGTTTCTCCCACTCAGATGGAAGATTGATATTTTAAAACGTCGGATTGTTTAATAAATTATTAAAATTTTAATAATCAACTTTAAAATTAAATTAATATTTCATAAATAATATTTTAATAATGTTTTTCTTAAAATAAATAAAACATTTTTTTTAATTTAAAGTATAAATTATTTTTGTAATCAAATTGTAAATGAAATTTATTTGAATAATGAGACTTTAATGAATATTATTTAAAAACTTATCAATCAAGAACGATGACGAGCTACGCAAGTTTTATAGAGAATTGTCCAAGTGGCAATTCAAATTGTGATACAAATAAATGTAGTGAAAACTCAATTAGTGTTCTCTATATGTCGAACATCAAAAGAACGATACAGCGAGTTCGAGTTTTAGAAGAGGAAACATAACTCAGTTTACCCATACCAAGATACACTTGCATAGGCCATTATTGAGGTTTTTTATTTATCAACTCCCATCACAAGCTCAAGTTTTAAGTTTTAAATCTAAGTTTTAAATTCGACTGCTCAACAGAGGCGTTCATTTTGTTTTAGAACCATACAGTTTTCCACTTTTCATCTACTCCATATCAATTAATGAGTTCTGTTGATTTTGAAACCTGGTTTTGTTTATGATTGACCGTCAGTTTATGACATTTGATTCTGTAATAACATTTCAAGCGACTTTCCTTAAAAATATTGAACACTGATCCCTTTGAAATATGCAATGCAGATGCAATTTATCGTTGACTGCAGTGCCGAAGGCGTGAACTATTCTCTGGAGTGGCTGCCATTCTGAGCACGGATTGTTTAACTGGAGAGTGAAGTTATCCTTTTTTACCTGTTCATTTCTTATGCATTTGGGCAGCGGCCACGTCGATATTCTTCAGTTTATTACACACAGCATAAAACTGATTTTCACTAATATCAGCGAAAAACTGTGGAAGAACTTCGGTGCACTTTAACAAGTCCCAATTATGGTGTTCCTTCTTATAAAAGAGAAATAACACTGCGTTGAAAATCAGTCAGTTGTGCGGCCATTTTCTAAAGAGAAAATAAATAAGGAAATGTGGCATGTTCTATATAATTATAAGACAGAAATATCAAGCAATCAAATACAGTCAATCACGCCTTTGTCATGTGTTTAATTAAAAGTACTGTGGTAACATAAAATCCTTTGGTTTTCTACTGACCACCCTGTACTTTGTAAAAGTGTTTTTAAACAATATAATTACGATAAAACTTATGATCTCCCTATAAAAACATCGATATATTAATATTATGAAAATAAATTATAATAAACATTTCTTCATGTTTAATAAAATCTATATTAATAAAAAATCTATAAGGTTGTTTGGATAATTCGTAGCATTTTTAATGGAAGTTTAGAGGTTTTTAAAAGTTTGCATAGGAGTATTTATTTAATATAATATTCTCCGTTACTCCCTGCCGCCTTTCTTCATTTCATTATGCCTCATCATCTCAAGATTCATTGTGAATCTCGGAAAAGCTTTGATTTTTGCTCGCAAAAAAATTCATCCGGGTACTTTTTGCAACCTTTTGAATTTTCAAATTTCTTTCCAGTAAGGGAGTTTTGAAGGGACCTGAAAAAGTCATAATCTGAAGGAGCGAGATCCGGAGAATAAGGAGGATGCAATTGAATATCCCATCCAAGCTCCAATAATTTTTTTCGAGTCTGCAAAAATGTGTGCGGCCTTGAGTTGTTATAATGGCAGATAACACCTTTTCCTTTGGTCAAATCTGGGCATTTCAGCTTTCTTACTGCATCCAATTTTGATAATTGTTGACAATATTTGTCAGAATTAATTGTTTCTTTGTTGAGAAGTAATGTGAAAAAAGTGATTCCTTTCCAATCCCACCATACACTGAGAAAAGCCTTTTTTGGATGAAGATCGGGTTTTGCTGATGTAAGTGGCTTCGTGCTGCTGTCTCCCCAAGATCTTTCTCGTTGTACATTATTGTACATTATCTACTTTTCATCACCAGTTATCAGTTGCTTGAAAAAGGGCTCGATTTTATTTTTTTATCAATGCATTGCATGCGAAGGCACGCTCTAAGAGCACTTTTTCTGATAATTGGTGCGGTATCCATATATCGAGTCTTGAAACAAAATCAAGATTGTTAGGGTGTTTTGAGCGCTGCTATTAGATATACCAAGTGTGTTAGTCAATTCTCTTGTTGTAATTCTTGGGTTATCGGCTATTATCTACGGATTTCGTCATCGTTCATACTTGATGGGCGGCCAGATCTTTCTCCCTCATTGGTGTAGAATTTTCCTTTTTTAAAGTTTGCACACCATTTACGAGCTGTAACCTCTCCAACAGCATCATCACCATAAACTTAACAGATTTTCTTCCTGGTTTCTGAAGCATTTTTTTCTTATTAAAATAAAATAGCATAAAATATCTTGACTGGTTTATTTTCTTCCATTATAAATTTATAATCTATATAAAAAATTATTTTTAAAATCTAATATACATATATTTATTTAAAAAAGATAAACCAGTTTAATTTTCAGGGAAAATTAATAAATTTCATCTTTAAAATTTGTATTACAAAACGCTACGAACTTTTCGAACAACATAATAGAATTGTAAAATAGTTATAATAATCTGAGAACATATCTTCGGGTTTTTAGATATAAATCACCCGTAGTTTCAAATCTTATTAATTTTGAAATCATATAATAATTCCTTTTGTCAATTCCAGATTCTTCCTTTTTATCTTCTCTTTTGTTCATAGTATTTTGCTAATATCACGCTTTTTAAATGATTTGGTTATTATAGAAACTATGATGAATGTTTGATGTGTTTAAATGTTGTATGTTGAATTTGTGTCAGAATTTGTGACTTGAACATTTAAAAAATACATCTTCTATCCAGATGACTGATTAATATTTTAATTCTTAATATCTGAAACTAAATGAATTTAATTTTAAGTTTAACGTTTAAATGTATTTTAAATTTTAAAATACCTGCCAAATTTTATATGGTTTGAATAATTTATTTAAAATTTAAAAATAAATTAATCAATTATTTTTTTTAATAATTAAAATTCATTTTACTTTTAACCAATAAAATTTATTTGATATGTATTTTTTAAATGTTCAAGTCACAAATTCTGATAATTTTAAATTAGAAATATTAATCAATTGAATGATGCAAACCTACGAAAGTTTTGGTAATAATTGTCTTAAGAACAAATCAATATGTTGTAATAATAAGTGTCCAAAATCATAAGTGTTCTTAATTGAAGCGTCTTCATCATCCAAAGATCTAATAGCTTGGTTTCATATTTCGGTAATAAAAAGTATTTTCTTTAAATGTTCACTACGATTCCGAGCAGAATTTCATCATTTGGCAAAGTTTTCCGTTTAAATATAAAATATAGATATAAATTTAAATATGTGGTAATTTAGTTCCGTATGTACAGCGAAATAAGACAAAAGTGTATTGCTTTTTTCTTTTTGTTTAATTTTAATAAATATTGTCTTTGTACTTTCATAATCCATAGTTCTGTTGGAGGGTACATCGAATGAAATAGGCACTTTATTCATGTTTCCCATTCATGTTCTCGATCAAGCTTAAACCAAAATGTCTATGGTAACTTTAATATATTAGAATTAAAAGAAGTCTTTTATCTTTATATTCTTTTGACATTATTTGCAGCAAATAGGTTCTAGTCCTCATCGAAATACTTTTCCTTTCCACTAAGTAAAAACACCATCCTCGCTTAACTATTAAATTAGTAACTTTGTTTACGGAGTTCATTTCGGCACTTTCATACATTTCCTTTTCTATCTACCTAACATGAACATGGATTTGTATTTTTTTTAATTTGTAACTTTCCGTTTGAGATGTTCTCTTGAATTTATAGGTACCTCCTTCCAGTTTCAGTATTTGTTTTGGAAAGTGGAGGAGAAAGTTTTTATTAGACCATGTAATATAAACTTTTAAATTTATATTTGTATAAAAAATACAATAATTTATAAAATCATCAAATTAAATTATCAATATCAATTATTGGATTGTTTATATATATATAAAGATTAATTTACACAATGACTACGGATTTGAGTTAAGGAAAACCGAGTTCAGATGAATCTAATTCCCTGTCTATCTCAAACAACACTAAAAGTCAAACAAATTCGCCCAAATCGTTTTCATCATTGTTAGATGTTTTTGGAACATCTTCCACGCTATCGATATTATAAGCTGACATCACATTTTCAAATTTTATTTCTCTACCAAAAAAAAATGTCTAATACATTTTATTTAAATAAATTTAATCGAAATTAAATTCATTTATTTTTTTTTACTTTTGAGGAACTATTTACTCCATAAATCTCAAACCGGTATAATAAAAATAAATATAGTATAATAATCCATTTGACTTTTTTTTACTTTCTGACAATTAAATAATTTTTGATTTTATAATGAGACTTTGAATTCAATTATTATTTCAAAAATTTTAAAAAAACATTTCATAAAAAGTTCCTAACAATCATCATTAAGTTTCACGAGTGCCAGATTTCGAATGGTTGTGAATTCAATGTTTCATTGAAGACAATCTTCCTCACGACCAGTACTCATATTGGGATATAATCATGCCATTTCAGACTATTGCTTCTGGAGGTATTACCAAAGAAAGACTCATTTTATTCATATCAAGTAGGAATAAATTCCGTATGGAATATTTCAGAAAAAAACTTATCATTGATAAAAAAATGTTACTCAATCGAGTGTAATTCATAGTCCAAGGTTGCTTATCAAGTTTACATGTCTAAATAAATTATGGAAGTCTCAAGTATCGATAGAGGAAGTGGTTTGCTAGATTCCCACATTTATTAGGAACGAAATGATTAAGGTACCAATCGGGGAAGTTAAACAAGAACAACAGCTATTTGAACGTAATATTCTATCAAATATAAATAAACTTTTAAAAGAATATTATTTAATTGATGATTGTTATCCTCACAATTTGCTGTCAGAAACAATTAAATATCTGGTTGAAAACCCCGAAACATTATCGTAAAGTGTTCTCTGTTGTTTCGAAACCATCTAGGAGATCTGTACTATTTGTGGTAATGGATTTCATTCAAAAACGGACTTGGACAGTCATTTAGAAACGTAAAATTGTAAAGCTAATACAATTCAATTCATAGATGTCAATGTACCAAAACATTTGACATGCATTTTAAATGAACGAATCACTGGTTAATGTGTGATGTGCCATATGGGGTTATAGCTTGCCATATTTGGAGAAACACTGCTTGGGTACATTTTAATCATACCTTTCACCGTTGTGATGGATGTCAGATATTTTTCTTTGGCTCTTTACAATTGTGGAATCCTATTTGTTACTGTCCTTTTCCCGGGTTTTTTACTTGCCAACTTTCAATTGTGTGTTGATAATATGAAAACGAAATTGTATTATGAAAGCAGTTTTCAAGAATTAATGAAGACCCTTATAGTGATAAAATATGTATAAAATTATTACAAGAATTGTCGAAAATGATCGATTGGCGTTTGCTTATCAACAAATGGGTGGTAGCATTCTCATGTGCCCGAATGCTGATAGCTGCCCCATTTGGGAAAAGAAATTTCAGAATTTTTAAATGGCAATTGTTTTATAAAAATTAAAAGACGCCATTTTAAAATAAATTTTTTATTAACGCAATATATTTAGACGGAATATCTGTCATCATCAGGCGATTCTGATTCTAGCTATTAAGCTTATATATGTAAGAATGATGATTACTTAATCAATTATGTAATAACCGCTTCACGCAATTATAAATGTTTGCAATTAATTGAAACAATTGCAATAATTGATTGTTTGCCTCCAATTAATTGCAATTAATTTTTCCCAGCCTTGGGTGTAAGTGTATGTTAGAGTTCGTATGGGCACTCACTCACACATCTGAACTGCACTATTTGACTGATTAGACTCCTCCATTATCGTTCTTGGTTTGACTGTGATAATTTCTTCTCACGCCAATCTGCGTCCGCATTCACATACACCTGATATTTATGTCTGATGGTTGTGCCGCTTCCTACCACATGAATGAACACTATGTAGTCTTTGCTTCATTGAAATTTGTTATTATAAACAAATGAATGGATAAATCTTGGTTGCATGAAACAATGACTTGTTCCACCAAATACCAGATTTTTCTATCGATTGGGACCCTGACAGCATAATCATAACTTTAATGCTTCTCAAAAGTCGCTCTCACATACTGCCGCATGTTACCGACCAACTTGACTCCTCCGCCCCATATTTTAAGCTGTACCGAGACTCACAAAAACCATGCTTTATTTGCACACGCACACAAGGATTATTTGGCGTTTGGGTACCAAATTCAGCAAACCCTATGCACATTAGCACTTATAATCTTTCTACCTAACGTTTGTGTATACATCTTTCTCATTGAAGTGAATTTCATTATATTTTTCTAAGTGAAATGATGACCTCTGAAATTTCATTATTCTCAGTGCTGATTGTGCCTTTTAACTTTTTTTGCTATCCATGAGGTCCAAGTTCTTTTCATTGTACTGATTCTGTGTATCATTCAATCTATTGTAACTATCGTCTTGGATTTTATCAACATGAAATTACTACTTCGACTAAAAAGTGAAAAGGCCAAAAGGAAAATTCATGCTACAGAATCTGAAATCATTATTTCCGACTGCTGTGATTCAAGTGAAGCTAAAAGTCAATGTGAAAGTGAAGGTGAAGTTGAAGTGAACAAACATCGTGAGTGATAGCACAGATGAAGAAAATAGTGATACGGAAGAACTAACTCATCCAGGACAATATCGTTGTGGAAAGCATGCACTTCCATAATCTGTGGACGTGTTTCATTCACTAAACAATAGTCAAGTATTTTTAGAAAATGACGCAAATGAGCCTATCCATTATTTTCGCATTTTTCGACGATTCCGTGATTGACCAAATCTCTATGCATTCTAAGTATATGTTCTCTTGAGCAGTTCATATAGAAGGACGTTATCGAGAAGTTTTTAGGTGCAACAATGCTTATGCGCATCTATCACATTCTTCGAACAAGAATGTTTGGGAAAGACCCGATGAAAGATTCAATGATATGTGCAAATACACCACTATCTACTTGTTTAAAATAAACTTTCTATTTTTTAAATTCGAATTTGTGTATAAATACCTTCATTTCAATGATAGTAATATGATATCATCAAGAGATTGCCAGGAATGCAATAAGCTATATAAAATAAGACCACTACTACAGATGATTGTGTCAAAGTTCGGAGTCCTACCTTTAGAAGAGTGTTATAGTATCGATGAGCAGATACCTTTAATCCAGAGAAGATCACCAATTGAACAGTACAGGCCAAATCGACCCCATAAATAGGGGGTCCAAAATTGGTTCTTACAGTGCCAAAGGTGAGTATATACTTGGCGACAATGTTGTTCTAAATCTCCAGGAAGGGATAGTACCAAAAGGAAAACACCATAAAATTTCATTCGATAATTATTTCACTGGGTTACCATTGCTAGAGAAGATGCATTTACTTGGTTAGAATGATCTAGGCACCCTTAGATCAAATCGACTAAAGGGTACCAACAATACTCTGAAACCGAAAAGCAAGTTGATAAAAAAGGAATAGGCTCCTCTCACTTGGTATGCAGCATTCAACTCACATTAAATTATATCGACGGCGAGTTTGATATACCGGTTTCATGGTACTGTCACAAAACGCGCTTAGAAGCTATTATCGTGTATGAACGAAAACACGAAAATGGTACCGTTATATTTTTTTTCAATCTTGTCAATCACGCTATTTTCAACAGTTGGCTGCTATACCATCAGGACGGGCACATCCAAAAGCTACCAGAACGACAAATATTGGATTCTTGCTCACAAGACATTATAACAAACACCAAAATTTATTTCTACAACAATTCGAATTTTTTAAACAAATATTTTCATAATTTCATAACATTCAAAAATTTTATTTATGAACGTTCCCAACAACAACAATTAACTATTTTGCGTTTTCAAGCATCATACTCTAACTCTTTGTTATTTCAAAACAAACCCACACCAGCAACGATGACGAAGAAACGTGTACAACCATCTCATTCATCTTCTTCAACATGCCCAACAGTCAAAGTTGGTAGAAAAGCTGTAACTACTAATCCAGAGAAGGCGGTTAGATCACATCTGGTTGATCACTACTCAATTTTCCTATAAAAACATCAGCGCTGTCGTCTGTTTGCAACGCCATGAACGTGGTGAAACTTACTTTTTGTACTCAAATGTAAAATACATCTATGTCTACATCGTACATGCAACTGCTTCTATGATTGGCATCACTGAATATGGAAATTTTCAGTAGACATTCGCATTGTTTTGTACTTTCCATAGAGTGAAAAAAGTTCTGATTGTGATTTGTCTTTGTTGAAAGACAAATTAAAATTTTTGTTAATAATGTCAATAAAAATTACTTTTTAAATTAAAAATGAATTATTAAATAAATTAATCAGAATTATACAATTAAATAAATTACTAATTTAGTTAAATTAGATTATTATGTTATTAAAAACATTTGAAAATTATAACAAACTAAAATAAAATTTAGATAATTTAATGTTTTATTTTGAAAAATATGTGTTAAGTTTTAAAATATTTGTTAAGTTTTTATTTTATTTTACTATAAATTTTATTTTTTAGTACTAAAATGTTTTTGCTTTTGAAAAAATTCATGCTTACACTTACTTTTAGATCAAAACTTATGATTATAACTAATTTTATTTCTTGTGTTTTAAAATTTATTTTTCATTTGAAGTTAAGCAAGAAAAAATAATAAGTTCTAAGAAATAAATAATTAAGTACATTATTAACTTTTTGTTTTGAGTTTTTATATTTTGTAAACAGGCGGAAACATTAGTGTTCAGAGATCGAAAACTAAACATTGGTAGAGCTGTTAAAAAACAAGTATGCTTTATTATATCATTTTAAAATTCTAACATGTTGTCAAGCCTTTAACTGGCAAAGCTGAAATGCAAAATACAGTAATCTTGAATACATTACCTTTACCATATGGAGCAGTATATCCTTACCAGGATTATTCTTACCTGTTCAATCAGGTGAAATATTTAATGATAAATTTATAATATATAAACATATTTAGGATCTGACTTCGTTTTATCAAAATTATTCCAACCAGTTGTCTCAAATGTCCATGTTACCTGCGTACACATCTTCCTTGCTATCTCCATTTATCGCAACTAATGAAACTCTGGGTCTTTCTCTAAATCCATATCAACAATTACAGTCATTAATTCCGTTATCCGTTGCTACGCCCTCTCAAAATAATTCTTCCTTCCTTGTAGACGCTACCACTTATTTAACAGAACAATTATCCAGTAATCCAATCGTATCAACCGATACGTCTAGTTCCTCTGATTCGAGTAAAACTACAGATACAGTAACAATTTCAAGCAGTTACAAAAGTTATGACACGAATTTACAGCCGAAATCACAAAATAAAACTCCATTCAATGCAATTACCAATCAAGTACTTAATAATAAAAATTCCGCAAGCAAGTTTGTTAAAGATGATTATGAGTTACCGAAAAAGAAAATAAAACATGAAGAAACAAACAGCGTCACGAAGTTTAGTGAACCAATACATTACCTATTTCCTAAGTGATAAATTATTTTATAATAGAATGCAAAATGTTCTTTTGTGTTTGTCATGTTTATTATAATAAAATGTTTGTACTTTTCGAAGTTCTTTGTTTTATTGATTTAAATTTATATTTTTAATTCAAGAGTTATTATGGACTCCTCATACATGGCGACCACGCCAGGACCATGTATGACATTCCATAATAACTGGAGCGGAGAATTGCTAATTTGACCGAACATTTATTTTGCCAGTTCAGGAATTTATAAATAAAATATATAAATAAATTAAATAATTAATTAAATTAAAAGAATTAAAATAATTAAA
>MQRK01218924.1:73016-92034 GCA_001938485.1 Girardia tigrina
ACGTGTTAATATATGTAAAATTTTAAATTGTAATAAATGTTATTTTTCTGTTGTATATTCATTTTTTGAACTTTATGTCATTTTGTTCTCAAATAGCTGCCGCACCCTGTATATAAGCAGATTTTTTTGGATTGTCTATACATTCACAATTAATATAAAAATGTATCATTTTGAATAATCTTTTCAATATCCATTAGCATAGTCTCTTATATAAACTACATCTTGACTGTAAAAGATCATATCATACAGTAAGATGTGAATCTAGACAAATCAGGCCGATGTCTCAACAATTTTATATTAAAAATAAAGGATGAGCCAAAAGTAACTACACAATTTATTCTGTTTAAAATTTTTTTCGGGTTTACTTTTGTTTAAAATTTTTAAAATTATTTTATTCCACGGGCCTAGAATTTTTATCATGCCAAGATACACAACGGAGCAAAGAATATTTATGATCGAATCTTCAATAAAATTCAATAATTCAATTATTTCTGTTCAGCGTGAATTTCAAAAGCGTTATAAAACTAAAAATGTTCCAGAGAGAAGAACAATTTTAAATATTTTAAATAAATTTTTGACTTCTGGATGTGTGGTAGATTTGCCAAGGCTTGGGCGTCCTAAGATTGTGAGATCCAACGCGTAGAAGAAAATGTTCAATTCAAACCAAGATTATCGACAAGAAAACGTTCGAGTCATCTGAATATTTCGAGGACATCTCTTAGGCGAATTTTAAAAATTGATCTGAAAATGAAAGCCTACAAAATTCAGATCTGCCAAAAACATCAACCGAATGATTTTCAGAAACGAGTTCATTATTCTGTCAGAATTCTGCAAATGGTGGTCGAAATTACAGATTTCATTGACAAAATGATAATGACTGATGAGGCTCACTTTTGGATGGACGGGTATATAAATAAGCAAAATTGGAGGGTCTGGGGTTCAGAAAATCCCATGGAGGTTATTGAACGAACTTCAAATCACCAAAAATGCACAGTGTGGTGCGGTATTACTTCTGAAGCAATAATTGGGCCTTATTTTTTCGAAGATACTGATGGTCACCAAATCAATGTGAATGGAATGATCAGAGAGATTGTTTTACCATTCATCGAAAATAAACCGGATATGTGGTTCCAACAGGACGGGGCCACATGTCAAACTGCAAATGAGACTATGAATTTGCTAAGAGATAATTTTGGTGACAGAATTATTTCAAGACGTGGTAACATTGAGTGGCCTCCAAGATCTCCAGATCTTAACGCACCTGATTTCTTCTTATGGGTTATCTAAAAGACTGTGTATACAAAAGAAACCCAAGTTCAATATCAGATCTAAAGAAAATTATAACCGAGGAAATAAGATCAATTAAGCTATCAGTTTTAAACAGGGTAATGAAAACTGCCATAGAAAGATGTATAATTTGTCAATCGGGAAATGGAAAACACCTAAATAATGTAATCTTTAAAGGATAAATTAATAAAATATAACTTTTAAAGTTTATTTTTGTTTTATTGTTTGTTAAATTTAATAAAAGGAAAAGAAACTATAGGTTAAATAAATTGTGTAGTTACTTTTGGCCCACCCTTTATTATTTACAGCCATACAGTTTATTAAATATCTAGCAATTGAATTTACGGTTGATTATAGTTACCATATAATAGAATTTTATGGCATAAATATTCAAATCAAATATCAACAAAAAGTCAAGATCAAATTTCTATTTCGATCTCATTATATTTATTATGATTATCTTAATATATGATACATTTTTTTGAACAAAGATTAAAATTAATATTTTCACTGATGACCAGAATGAACTCATTTTAATATTCGCATCTTGCTATTATTCTTCTATCCGGCAACTCAATTTGGGATGATATATCGTTCTAGTTATAATTAATGAAACATTCAATTTTAGATGACACTATTATTTATAACAAATTATTGAAAACTATTTTAGTTAAAATATTTTCTGTCACTTAACTTTTCTTTCTAAATGCAATATTCACAATAAATAGATCGTTGTTGTAAATTAGTCATCAGATTAGTTTACATAAATTTTAAATTAATATTAAGATAAACAAATAAATATAATTTATCACTTTTTCGTATTAAGATTGGGGAAAGAAAATGTTTTGTCACTAGAAAATTTAAAACAATATCTTTGCAAATGTTTTACAAATTACTCCGGGGGCATTATATTTCATCACGACTGGTTTTATAAAGAGGATAATTTATATTTCAAAATAGATTTTTTTATGCACTATTTTAAAATACTTTCAAATGAAATGGAAATTTTATCATTCAATTGTTCAAAATAGAGGATTTACTTTAATTAATTGTAAAATGTTCATATTTCATAACCCCAAATAGTCTCGACTGTTTTTTGATAAAATAATATCTAAAAGATATTTTCTTTGCTATTAGTTTCTAGTTAAAATGTTAGTTGGAGTTCCTTTTACATTGGAAATCTGTTTCAATTAGATTGAAAAATATTTTATCTATGACTTCTCCAGTTGCTACAAAAAGACTGAAATGTTTAAGGATTAAGGTTAAGGTTCCAATCCCGGGATTTCGGGATTAAATTTCTTCCAATACCGGGATTCAGATTACACTTTATTAAGTTTATTTTTACAATAAAAAACGAACAATAATATAAAAATATTCAATCGAAAAATAATAAATTTATAATTAGATAAAAAATCTAATAAATAACATTTATTTGTGCCAGAAGAATCATAATCGCGAAAAATTTAAGCGTAGAAAAGATAATTTGTCAAGAGTGTTATCATTCAAATCGGAGCGGATCTTATTGCATATGTATTTAGTGGTAGAGAAGATTCTTTCCGATTTCACAGACGTAGGAGGAATTGTCAGTAAATATTGATATACACTCTCTAAATGGAGCTCTCGTTTGCCTGACTGGACTGCAATATTAATCTCATAATTAATGAAACTTGAATAGGTTACCCGCTCTGTTGTATGTATTGTAACTGAATTTGAAAAAAAACAACCACAATAATTTCTTGTAATCGGTACTCCATTATAAGATGGTCATTTGATGGTGATGACTCATTTCATTCTTTAAACTCCGAGGAATGTGAGTATTCTCTTCCAAACTTTGTACTTCTCCATATTATTCTTGCAATGGTTTAAGACGTATCAGTCTTTTTCTTTTTTTCTTAATTGTGCTTACGGGTTGTGCAGATATTGAAGGACAACTGATACTTCATTGTACCACTGTTCTAAAATTTCTTTTTTGAAGAGATTTGAGAAGCTCTTCGCTAAGAAAATGAGATTGTGCTTGCAGGTTCTTCGCTTCTGCAGATAGCTGCAACTGCTATCTAAAATGATTTCAGTGTAGAAAGGATTTTCTTCATGATTTCAAAATCTTCATCAGTCAAACGGACGCTCGTATTCACATCAATAAGAGCTTTTTGAACAAGTGACTTTACAATTAGCAGTCTTTCCAAAATGTTAACTAAACTAACCCAACATGTTCTGTAGTCTAAAATCTGAGACATATTGCTGGTCATGTTATTCTATCAACGTATGTAATTAAGTAAAATACTTCGTACTTCTGCGGTAATCGTTTAAATAATTTTACAACCTCTCGAGCTTTTTTCATCACTTCTTTTATGTATCCTTTTGAAAATACTTGAGATTGGTACGTATAATATTTCTTAAGGGGTTTAAAGATTAAAAAAAATGGTTTTTGAAAAAAATGCTTTTTTATTTTAAAAGTAATTTTTTAATAAAAAAGTGCTAAAAATTACTTTAAATTTTTACTAAGCTACATCCTTATAACCAGAAAATATTTAAAACTCTTTTTTGGTTATAAATTTGGAGCTTAGTAAGAATTAAAAGTAATTTTTATAGCATTTTTTTTAAAAAATTACTTCTAAATCTTACTAAGCTATAAGATTATAACCAAAAAATATTTACTACTTTTTTCGGTTATAAATTAGTAGCTTAGAAGAATTAAAAATAATTTTTTGCATTTTTGGATAAAAAAAATGTTAAATCTTACTAAGATAGAAAGTAATTTTTCATAAAATTGAGAAGAAATAACGAAACGACGATTTATGGTCAATAATCCATGGATTTACGGACACCCATTTGGGTCAGGGATCCCGGGATTGGAACCCCTATTAATGATATATTATTTTAGGCGAAAAATATTTATAACAAATTTAGTTCTTGTTCTAAATAAACTTTTTCTCTCGATGTACCTTTTCCTTTATCATGGTCGCAACACTGTGCATAACGTTTGGTTCTTCTCACTTATCCTCAGTAAAAAAGTAAATTGAATTTTGGCCCTCGGCTTATATTTTTTCTTTGAAAGACTTCACAGCAATAAAGGTTACCCATCCTGATACTATTTTTGTTTCTTTTATTATACTAACACATTTTTTTATAAAGTATAAGACGTTTGTATTTTTACCTCAATAATAACAAAACAAATTAACAAAATTTTTTCATACAAATTTGTTTAATTTCGATTATTTAAATTAATATTTTTTTCAAAAATTGAAAAACAAGATTAGCATTTAAAATAATGTCAAAAATATTAATTATCGATTGTTTGAGGATTTAAATAGTAAAGTAAATGAAAGAGTCGACTGAATCGACCGGGGAACACAAACATATCTAATTGGCACGCGATCCCCATTCAATAGAACATTGTCAATCCGTTTTGATTAATTGATTTCTATTGTAACTTGACCCATGATTGTAAAAATTATTCACATAAATCACGAATTGCTTTTTTAGTACATTAGAAAAAATAGTTAATCATTAACAAAGTTTTGATTTATTCAAGATCCTATTTTGTTGATATATCGCTCACTTTTTTATATTTCGGGTAAAAGATAGGGTGGGCTTTGTATGTTAGCTATAATTTAATTTTTGTCTGTTTACCTATTTACTTCAATAAAATGTCTAAATTTACCAATAGACATTATCACCATCGAAATTGTCACTCTTGGCGTCCCAATATGTCATACACGTCATTATCCAGTAAGACTAAGATATACTCATTCTCAATTTCAACTGGTATTTGTGTCTTACTATTTTTAAATTTCAACTTTTATATAAATCTGCTGAAAAATTTTGGTTTTGGATTTTCAAATAATAAAATTTCTATACATAAAGAATAAATAGAAATTGCCGAAAATAATTTGAAATCCAATAGGTTAAATGAAATGAAATTAGCAAAACAATACAAATTTCGAACAATCACAAACAGTCTCAAATATAAGACTATAGAAAGCAAGATTAGAGACAAAACATAGATATTTGGATCCAAAAAGCAGATGAATTTCTGTCAACGAATTCTTTAAGAATTCATTGTAGAGGTGTTGAAGATTGTAAGAAAGTGTCGAATTTTTTTTCGTTCTTATGATTTTTCTATTTTTACCACGTTTTTCTTAGCTTGGTTTCTTGTGTGTCTATCTGTTTGTCTGTCTGGAACAAATCTTGCGATTGATTTTTCGACCACTTTCAGTCATCCAATTGAGCTGAATTTTTTTATACAGGCTTACTTCCGATGACAATACAATATTTTAAAACATTTACGGCTCTACATAAACCGCATATGCTATAATTAAATAGCTTATGTCTTATATGGGAAAATAATCCGTTTTAATGATGTACGGAAAAAAATAATAAATTGAACAAATATTGTGAAAATCAAGTGATAATTAAGTGTAGAAGTATTAAAATTAGGTTTAAAAAGACTATAAAAGGTGAAATATTGAGATAGAAGTGAATTTACTGAATAGATTTTAGTGCTTAGTAATATTTGTATAAAAATAATAGAAATAATAGAAACTAATTTTAACTTTATGAAAAAAATCAATAATATTAATTAATACGTACAAAAAAATTATTTTGAAATAAAACTTGCTTTTATTAAAATAAAACTTTGTTATTTTATGTTCTTTTTTATTGCTTTTATATAAGAAATGAGTGATTATGCAATTACTTACGTAAGTCTAATCGAAAACTCTTAACAAATTAGTTGAGAATGCTGTTTGAACATTGATTTTCGGATCACATGATCTTATCAACAATGCTTCACATGACACTGTCTCCCAATAATTTTTAAAATGCTTGCACAAAATCTTAAAATCATTTATGCTCATATTACATTTACACGTTTTTATGCTCAGCAATATTACTCTTATCCCCCTTTTTGACTGTGTTCTTGGACTCTTGCAGAGATGATGGATGGGCAGTCTCTCCAATGTATGTGGCATTGCACCCATTACATGTGTATTGATAAACAATGTCCGAACACAATCCTAAAGGAGTATGTGATTTATTACAAAACATATTCTCAACTTTAAATGATTGAGAAATAATTTTTAAATTTAAAATATTATTTGTTGATTTCAAAATCGAATTCTTGAGGTGTTTAAAACCCTCGTAAGCTTATAGTATACCCAGGTATAAAGCAGTTTTCAATGTTTAAACTATTAATTTGTTCATTATTGTTTTTTTTTCTTTTTCAATTATTTTATCTACAGTCTCACGAGTGAGTCTGTCTATGATGGACTTAGAGTAACCGTTATTATTCAATAACTTGCTCAATGTATCAATAGTTTTAATAGATTTTGAAAACGTAGAAGAAAGAGACCAAGAGCGGTATAACAAACCTTTGATCATATTCCTTTTATATTTAAACTCACAAAAACTGGTTATGAAGGTGTATAAACCAGTATCAATTTTCTTTCGATATATTTCAGTTTCATAATGATCATTTTTCTTTTCAATTAACAAATCAAGGAATGGTAATTTTCCGTTTATTTCCTGTTCCACTGCAAAGATTATATTTGAATGAATCGAATTCATGTAATCTTGAAAAGGAAAAACATGTTCTTGAGATTCAAAGACTAGAAAGATATCATCCACATATCTCTTATAAAGTAGTGGTTTTTTCCCAAAAAACAATTCTATTTTTTCTTCAATGGAAGAAAGAAATATAGAGGCTAACGTTGGAGCCAATGGTGAACCCATTGCAACCCCATCTATTTGTTTGTACCATTCACCATTAAATAGAAAATGAACGTTTGAAATAGCAAATGTTAAGAGTTTTCGAAAAGCAACTTCATCTAAATCAGAATTGTCCAGATTATTCTTACGCCAGAGTTCACAACATAATTCGATGGTTTCCTGTGACGAAACATTAGTAAATAGACTCGATACATCAAAGGAAACCATAAAATCATTTTCAGTTCGTATTTCAAAATTAGCAATGGAATTCACAAACACAAAACTGTCCTTACAAATAAAATCATTAGGAATGAAAGATTTTATCTTCTTGTCTAGATATTTAGCAATATTGTACTGAGATGTACGGATCATAGATAGAACCCGTCGCATTGGAACTCCATCTTTATGTACTTTAGGAAGACCGTATTATTTTGCTGGTTGAGAACCAGATACATGAAGTAAGTCAAAAACATCCTTCGTAATGTGTCCATCATTTAAATTTATCGAGTCTATTTAATAATGTTCCGTTACAGGAAACCATCGAATTATGTTGTGTTTTTAACTGTTTTTAATAATTTTCTTTTTTAAATTAAATATTTTATGCTGTTTTAAAATTTTGTGTTTAAAAAAACATTTTATAATATTTTTACTATTTTATGAAATTTTTGAAACTGCCTTATATTTAATATTCATTTTTTTATTTTAAATATTTATTTTTTAATCATATCCTTAATTAAATTTAAAATTTGAAAAATAAATTTTTACACTTATTAATAAAATTTTTAATAGAATTCAAATTTTGACTAAAATTAATAATTTTAAAACTATTTAATCAGATCTGTTTTGATCAACTCCTATTTATACTAAAATAATATTTTAATTCAAATTAATTTACCGTATTTACACGATTAAGTTTCTGTCATTTTACCAAATTCATCAATATCGAGGAAATCTGCGCCTTCGTTTGTAGGTAAATCCCCATTTTTTAGAAAGGCGTGTGATTTCAATTTAAAATAAAAAAAAAAATAAAAAATTAATACAAAAACCTTATTTTAATAAACGCCGTTTATTCGAGGAAATACGGTATAAAGAATATTTATAATTCAAATTTAAAATATTTAAGTATCATTCTAAGTATTAATTTTAAATTTTGATGTTGATTTCAATTCCAAATAATTTTTTAAATTATTTAAATTTTGATCAGCGAACTGAAAATTAACTAACTCCTCATAGGGATGAAAAGGATATTTATTTTTTTTTCATTGTAATTAAGTAATTCATGCTCAACAATTTAAATATAATATCACAACATGCGTTCTTGAATATTTAAACAAAATTTTAGAATATGAAAAAACCAATAATTGTTAACGAGAAAACGATCCGAACAAATTAGGTGCACGATTCGTTGGTGTCCCGGGTTCACTGAGCTAAAATACTGTCATTTACAATTGTTTTGCATTTGAATACGTTGTAATAATAATACACATTTCATATCGTGGTGAATGATTTGCACCAATTAAGTCAATACTCGTCATAGATTGTCAATGAATATCATTAATTATTGGATCTACAAGTTCAAACATGTTTCGAACACAAATCGATTATGAATTTCAATAATTATCAGTTTTATTGCTTGAATCATGTTTCTGTACTTAAAAAATGTTTCTTATCTTTAATTGATTTCTGTAGACTTGAAAAAGTTCTCTTGTAACATTTAAAATTATTTTATGATTTGAATATTTTATTGTAATTATTCTTTATTTCTGAATAATTATTAAAATTTAAGTGCATTTTCATTACTTTTATGATTTAGTAGAAAAGTAAATTTTCAAGATTTTATCTTCACAGTTTAAAAAAAAAACTTTTTTATGTTTGTTTTTTAAATATTTTTTATGGAGTATTTCTTATGATGGTTGAATTAAAGATATTCTGTCATTGTTTTTTTACAAAATTATCATTCAAAATTTGTCATTTGATACGATATTTTTTTATTCTTAGTACAAAATGTCTTCGAATATTTGTGTTTAATTAAAGAATATGTTTTTTTAACAATCAATTATCGAAAATGAGATCTAAATTTAGCCATTTGATCATTATTTTTATTTTCTGTGATGAAATTGGTTCAATAAATTAATAAAAACGGTTTATATGAAACAATTTTGAAACAAAAGGGGTCGAAAACATTTGCAAAAAGGTTTATCTATTTATATTTTATAATTCAAATTCAAATCAATTATTAAAATTGTTTTTTAATATCTTTACTAATTCAAACGTGAACTAACCAAAATTAGATGGAGACTAAAAATTCAAATTGGGACTATTCAAATTTAAATATAGTTTTTTCACTATAAACAATTTGAAATAAAAAATTAACGACATAATAAAATTGAAAATTATTTTTTTATTATTATTATTACAAATAATAACATTAAATTACCTCTTAATGTAAACAATGAACAACCGTGATTTTTCATTTAAAATCGAACATCCGTCATATTTAACTCATCTTTGTATATGAGCGATATATTTTGTACATTTCACAACCGTTATATTTTTTATATTTTCAATTTTGACTTTTTAACTTTGTTAATTGATATTAAGATTGAATCATAACGGCACTGTCTAATTTTTTTGAATTTCTTTGGCAAATTCTCTTTTAACATCAGCTTTTAAACTTGACTTAACATAAGGCTCTACGTTCAAAGTCTTAGTAATAGATTATCTCTAAATTAATTTCCATAAAATCCTGACAAGGAGAGTAATCCGTCACCGATATAAGTTTTGATTGATACATGCTTCAAGTGTTTCGAAGGTAATGACGACGATTTCTCCGACTTTCGGCTTATAATTGGTTAATAAATCAAGCCAAATAACGTATATATTTGATCCCTTACAACCAGTAGAAAAATTTGTACAAAAACTATTTTTATCGTCTCTTTTCTCGATATAAATAAATTGAATTTTATTTCATCCATTTACATCATTGAAACACTACTAACTTTGTATTCTAAAAGTTTATGTACATCGTTAATTCTTTAATTTGATTCTCTTCATTGTTAACTTTTAGTGATTATTTATGCATACCTTTTAATGTAAACAGCATTGTATTTAAGAAGGCCTCTTCCCCTCAGTGGTAGCAAAAAATTGCTGGTGCGGCATTCACCCGGGCTAATAGCTCATAGAACTTATAAGGAACTGGTTCGGTGTATCATTATCCGAGCACTTACGTGCAAGTCATCAACAGATTATGGGCTCCGCCACTACACGTTTCCATAATTCCACTTAGAAAGTATTGCTTTTTACGGTGGTGGATTGCAAGCCACTATACTAAGTTGGTCAGAAACTCCAACCAGGCAAGCTTACAAACACTTTAGCATAGAGAAGAGATCTTAGTTTCATAGGGACACCGCGTGGGGGGTATGTTCGTCTGGCTTAAAAACAGGTTACCAATGTAACAGGTTCCCTGTATTTAAGTATAGTCCTGAACACTATGTATAAACTGAAATTATGTGATTTTCTCGAAATGTTTCTCGATTTAATCAATTCACACCTTCCTTAATTTGACTTTAATTAATCTCACTTTGAATTTATTTTTCAATAGAAGATTTTCACCTAAAATGAAAATTCCGATTTAATAAATATTAAGAGTAAATTTTAAAATGGAAATATTTTTAGTACATTATTCTTTCGAATTTTTGATATTTTCTAATCTATACCCAGTGTTAGGGTATGTCATTTAATGTGCTTTTCCTCGATATGACAGATACAGTTTTTCATTTATAATTTTTCATAATGCAACATTATGTTGAAGTAATATACTAAACAAATCACTACTGTTTTGCCAAGATAATCATTTTACTTATGCCAAACATTTTTGAAGTAGTATTAAATTAAAATTTAAAATTAAAATATTATAACGTTTTTATATGTTCGCTGTGTTGTCTCTTGTCTCTTTGTTGTTCTGAGTGAAATTTTTCAATCCTTTTTTGGTTCTTTCAAGTACAGATAGAGTTCTGAAATTTTTAAGATACCTTAGAATCAGAAGACAATGAGTTATTTGAGAATTTATAGTTAGCTAAACTTTGTTTTTGATATAATTGTGATCGATTGAATTTTTGTTTACAATAAAAACAAACAAATCACTCATACATAAAATACTGTAATAATATGCTTTTCAGTAAACGATAAAAATCCTTATATCCTATTTATACGTAGTGCGTTCAACAAGTACCCTTAGGTAAAAAAATTTAAATGTCAAATTTTAGTTTTTTTGCGTGATTAAATAAATGAATATCAGTTTTAATTCCAGTAATTGTTTTATTTTATCAAACTCAATAAAATTTTTACTGTGACATTTTGAATTTTCGTCAGTGCAATGATTTCAGGCGTTGAATATCGCCGCGTCATCAAGTTCTTTGTGCTGCAGAAGAAGACTTGCAGTGAAATCTGTTATCCTTTGCAGTCAACTTAACTACATGACTCTGATAGCTGTTAAATAGTTGTTCAGAAAGTTTTAAGGTCCGTGGCACCTTAGTTTTTTGATCAAGAAAACGCAAGTCGGCCACAAGAAATTTTTGACACAGTTGATAAAAAATTTTAGAAGATGGCCCAAGAACAGCATCGAATTACAATGTAAATGCTGTCACGAAGGCTCAACATAAGTGTTGGTACAATCCACGCCGAATTGAAATCCATGGGAAACAGGAAAAGGTTTCCATATTCTTACCTAGCTTCTTGACTGGTGAAATGTTGCGAAACCGTTTGGAGTGCAGTTAGAAAAACTTGAATCTGTGGGAACAGAATGGTCAGACTTTCCTGGCAAATTTAATTACGGAGGATGAAATCCCACTCAGTATGTATTTGTCTGAAACAAAGCGTGAGACAGGAGAGGGAAAACTGCCTGGAGAGATGCCATCTTTGAAGATGTGAACTCGGACAAGTCATGGATGATTCATGATACTTTCCTTTTTCTGGGATCATAAAGATGTTATTCTTATGGTTTTCGCGGAAAAAGACATCACCATCAACGCTGCCTATTACAACCAACCAAGTGGTAACCGGCAAAAAGAATAGATAGAAACAGAAGAACATGCCATTATGGTTTCTCCACGACAATACGCCAGTGCACACATCGGACATTTCTCGGGCAACAATTGAAGGTTTTGGATTAGTACTTGTGGATCATCCACCGTACAGCCCAGATTTGACGCCTAGCTATTTTTACATCTTCAGACACACAAAGAAGCACTTGAGAGGCATCCCGTTAGGATCTAAAAACTATTTGGAGGTTGCCGTGGAGGATTTCTTCGTACATAACCCCCATAATTTTTCAAAAAGGTGTTTTCTGAGTTGATTATTCGTTAGCTGAAGTATGTGAAGCAAAACGGACATTAAGTTAAAAATGATGCCTATATGCGTTAGGCTTGTTGTGTTATAAAATGACTCTTTGTAATTCATTTTCTTTGTCAGACCGGGTACTTATTGAACTCACCATGTACTTAATTTAATCATTTATTTGATGAGCTGACAAGGTAACACGCAATATATAATTTGATTAATTATGTTGGGTATTTATTTACATTTTCTAAATAAAAGATTTTAATTCTTTTCAAATATATTTAATTTATTTTCAGTGCTTATTAGGAAAAAAACTTATAAAAATTGAAATTCTTGTTGAAAAAGATAAAATTTTTTTCTTACAATTGTTTCGTACATTAGACAAACTACTATGTTATATATGCGATCATATTGGCTTACTTTAATTTTGAAAAGAATTTCTAAGTAACAAATGACAGATTTATCTCATTTTCTCTTAAAGCGCCTTTACTAATTCCAACTGTTATTATATTAATAATCTGTTAAGTCTGTAAAAACAACCATATTCCAATGTAAACGTGAATATAAAATCCTATCGAACTGAATAAATATAATTTGAACAGCTGCAAATATAGATTCGTGTACCTCAATTTTCTTTCTAAAGCCAAAAATGAATAAATTATTTTCCATTTTATTTATATGTACCAAGGTTATTATTAGTATAAACAATAGCGATTATTTTAAAGCTCTGTTAATATTGTCAAAAATTCGATATTACCAAGACAGAAAATTACTAAATAATTAAAATGTTTGCTTTTAACAAAATGATTTATTGTCTCTTAATTTTGAATAGAACGTTATATTAAAATCTGCGTACCGTTATGTAGATATTTCGAATTGTTAATATATTCTTCAGGGATCTTGATTTTTTTTTAAATTTAAGAAGGTCCAATTAAGAAAATCATTTTTTCATTTATAAATTATAAAGTTGAATATTCAGTTCATTAATTAACAAACAACTCTTATGGGTAAATAATTTTAAGGAATATGATTTAAGCTTCATTTATTTTCCCATATCGTCAGTAATTGTTGTTCTCAACAATCCTTTCAATTGTAAAAATTTCAACCAAATGTTTATCTCAATCAATCTTTAACATTGATTCTATTGCTCATATTTCTTGGATTTCCTAACAATACTCTGACAAATACATTCTAAAATTTTATATTTTAGATCGAATTTATGTAAAATAATTTTTCATAAACAGGTAAATAGTTCAACAGAACTTCGCGCGAGATAGTTTGCTAAGTTTGAAATATATCTTATGTCTAATTTTAGCAGATCCTTTCTTAATGAATTAAAGAACAAACCGTTTAAAACCGGTTCGAAATTTTTCCTATTTTTTTTCATTACATCACTTTTATTAAAAAATTTAACAATTAAATAATTTCTAATTATATTTTTTAAAAATTATAATCTATAATTTCAAGTTTTAAATTTAGTTAAATATTTAATTTCTATGGTATTATTTAGAATTTATTCAATTAAATGTTTAAGTTTTGTTATTCCGACAAATATTTCTTTAATAAAACACATCTTCTAATCATTTATTGTGAAAAAGTGCTTATTGTTACAATTCGGTCGCTTTTTACACAATATAAATATACAAATGGCTGCAGGAGGGAGACACTTTGGAGGAAAATTTGTGTCAAATAGGGTTTTCTACAACTATTTGAAGTAATTGGGAATTATTAAATTCCATAATATCATGGATGCGGAAATTCTTGATTATATTTCATGTCTTAATTTTAAATCCATCAATTCTCAAACTTTAAACATAAATAACCATAACCATGTCTTAATTTTAAATCCATCAATCCCCAAACTTTAACATAAATAATCATAAATATATTATCAACTGAGTTCGTAAAACACGTGGCTAGGCGTCCTCAAAATGAAAAAAAACATTATAACGCCATTATTAATAGTAAAATGGGATTTTTTTGTGATTTTGAATTAAATATTCAGATTTACAAATTTTATTAAATTTATAGATTTAAATAATGTAAGAATATCATATTTATTTTTTATTAAATACCCACAAATAAATGAAATTTAAAATGATTATACATAAACAAAAATAATGTTATCTTTTTAATGAAAGACCTTGATCTTCCATATCCAATGATCCTGGAAGGTTCCAAATTACTAATTGAATCAATGATATTAGAAACACGAGAGATTGATTTATATATGGTAAATGTTTCGCATGAGTATAGATCAGGGATGTCTAAAATTCGGTCCGTCGGCCAAAACCGTCATACAGACTGGTCCGCTAGTCCACAAAAAAATAAAGAAATATGCACTAAATAATGGTTCATTTTTCCACCAAGAACTAGCGGAGTTTGTTGGTATACCACTATTTAACTTTTTGTAGGTTTGATTATTCGAAAATTAATGACATGGTAAATATCCATGCGTGACCCATGATCAGTTATCGATTTCCGTAATTGGTCCATGAGCCTAAAACTTTAGAGACATCTAGTATAGATGGATTCAAAAACGAATCAAAATGTATATTCATAGTATTATGCAGTTTAAAACCAAAGACATCAGATCGATTGCCTTGCTCTCGATTTACAATAAATCTTTAATATAACAAATATTTTTTAAAATAACACGATAATCATCAATACAAAATTTGATTAGGTACTTTTACAAAATAAATGAAAGAAAAGTTATGAAATCCAAGTCTGTATTATATTTTATTATTTATTTGCATAATTTTAAAATTTATTAATAACAAGTTTTAAAGTCAAATAAAACTTTTAAAAATTCTCATTCTGTTTAGGTGTTAGAAGAATGTATTGGCCAATGTACGTCTTCTGTTTTCATTATAAAACCAGATAAATTTCTTGAGAAACAAAAAGCTCAAATGGCGAGCAGTAAATTTACATTCGACATTCAAATAGTCTCTGTTCATAATCTCTATCAAGAAATAGATCAGTCTCAATTAACAAATCATTTTGATGTGAGCTCTCATTTATATTTCGGACTAAAATTTCCGCCCTTTTTCTTTTATTAATGACAGATCAATTTGATAAGCAAATTTATTTCTAGGGAACACTGCCTTATAGTAATGAGGAATGGATTGAAATTAGAATTTGTCTTGAAGACTTTTTCACAATGGCTCATGATATGTCGGATAAATTTACTAGTCTATATAAATTTCTAGATCGTAAAGATATTCCGGAATCAGTCCAGGAATCTAAAAGGCGTGTGGAAGATCATAAATCAGTTCGTCTAAAGGTGTGATTTTCGATATGAAATTATTTTCTATTTCAATGATAAAAATTGAATTTCTTAAAATAATCAGATAATCCAAGCACCTGTACATATCCTAGAAGCAGAGGGGGATAAATTGGGGCACTGGTTACGTTATGGATTAAATGCTCAAAATCAAACTAGATCTTCATGGGTTGCAATGAATCCGGATTATCAACAAGTAAGAAAAAATGATGATTTTATTAAAGAATATCTATTAATTTAATTATTGTTTATCTGTTAATACTTCATAATACATAGTTTTCTATCATATGATGTCATTTCTATATCTTTGTAAAATTAAAAATCTTTAAACGACTCAATAATAATCATATATTTGGTTTTGTTTCCATTTATTTTATCGATTGATAATTAAATCTCATTTTAGATGCGATTAATAATAAAGTATAAAAAATATTCCGAATTGAAAACAATGTGACTTTTCGAAACAAAATGTTGATAATAAACAATCAAAGCCGTAAATGGCAAAAAGGAAATACCTTTATTTCCATTATGTTTTGTATGAACTATTTGATATAAGTGGCTCCAATATTAATGTTTTTAGTTTCTTTTTTGGAAATTGATTTTCTAATTTATTAGGAAATGATATCTTTTTGGTGATTTCAGAAATAACAGTTTTTATCAAACAGTAGAAATCAAATAATTAAATTATATATTATATAATGAAATTATATCCTATATTACAAAAACAATATAAGAGAATTTCGTCTGTGGTTTAGTGAATAATAAAATTTAAAAAATAAAAATATTAAAAAAACAAATATAATTTGTAACAATCATTTTCTACAGACTTCAACTCCGCGTTATTATCGCTTTTCATTTATCATTTTATGCATTGAATGTGTGGGAATAATGTTTCCGTAAATATTCAGTAGGAATAATAATTATATTTACAACTGCAACTACTATTATCGTTATGTATTGAGCAATAAAGGTTACCATATTTATGGCCATGAATGTTTATTTAATTTCAATTGAGATTTAATCCGTCTGCCAACTGAGGTTTGTCTTTATTTTTATTCAATTTCTTATTTATTAAGTTATTCGTTAGTATAATTGACATTACAAACATTTAGAGTGCATAGGGTTTTCGATTTATATATATCGAAAATGTTTGGATAAATTGAGATACATAAATGAATAGTTATCTTAATTTTATCAAGTCATTATTAAATGAACGACGTTTCTTCTGTTAACTGTACTTATTAATCAGATTACTCTAATTATTCACGACTGCAATAACAATAATCTTGAATTGTATGGTAATGATAATAATAATTCAAATAAATGACGACTGTGTTAATGTGTTGCAGCAATAGCAAAAGCAACAGTCATAGCCATGGGTTTATAAATGCTTTATAAGACACTGTTTGTATTGTCGCGCATCTTCTTGACATTCAAGGATGGCTGTGGTACTCTTCTGTCTGTCAGACACTGCAGCCGCTCTCTTCTGTTGCTGCTGCTAGTCACTGTCATGTTTTTCTTGAAGTATATGAAGACGATGAATCATCAAATGACAATTATCATTTCTGAATTTTATTTCTCTTGCGATTTAACAGATATAATTTCAATTCTAAATTCATGACAATTTAATTTTAATTCAAATTTTAATCATTTTCCCTTCTTTGATTTCTAATGTTAAATGTTTTGGAATTATTTCCATTTTTTCTACTATAAATTGTTACGAATATTGTTACGTGTAATTTACTGACATGATTTGTACAAATTTGTTACATGGAAGTTTGTAAAAGAATGGAATGTATTAAATTTATTGATACGATTTTCAAATATTTTTTTTGTCTTTGATTCGGTATTTTAAAATACGACAGGTAAATTTATTTGAAATTTGTTTATATTACCTCGTTGAACAGGGAAAACTTGATTATCTGCCAATATCGGATGATGATCCTTAACCCGGCGAGTATTACATCGGCGAGCGATTCTGTTCAGTCTAATTGCTTGTTATCGCTACCCAACACTTGTATTCTTCGTTAAAAAGACAAAATATACATTATTTTTTCTACGTTTAATTTTTAACTCAAACCGAATGAAGTGAAATTAAGAAAAGATTTTCCAAAGGAAAAAATCTTCATTTAATTTTAATGTTAGAATTTTTTAATCTATTTAGCAAAAATAATAATTAGAATGCTGTTTTGTATTAAAACTAATTTAAAACATATCAAACATCTGTATCATTTGAATCAACAAAATACTTTTTGTAATCAGTTAAATTTTATGTTTGTAGATTATTTCTATTCACGAAAGGAATATACACTTTATTTGAGTATTTGTGAGTTTTAAACACAATTAGACCGAAATTTCAGATTCATGGGGTAGTAAAAGGACTAAACTTCAAAAAAATAATCAAACTTTCAGAAAATTACTCTTATGTTCAAACTTAAGGAAATATGTCATAGATTCACACATTATTTCCGTATTATATTTCACTCATTTTCATAGTGTAAAGACGTTAAAAGATATCTTTAATAATAATCACACCAAAATTACATTCATGTAAAATTAAGGATGTATTAGATATTTATCGAAAGCCATACAAAAATCGTGCATCACAATTCACTTAACAACGTTTATGTATTCAATAAAATCAACCAAATTAATATTGACACTCGTCCGATACGTATTTTCTATCTTTGATGATGATTGTTCCGATCACACTTTTAATGTTTTGACTAGACCATTTCATACTCTACAAAATACTCGTTCATACTCGTAATTAATACTCGTTCAAAATCAGTATCAAAGACATGATAATTTTCCAATATACTCAAAGTTTAGGTTATTTTTGAATAGAAGTTTTACTTAACATTTTTCTTTTCTAATATCCAGGGGTCATTTGCCTATTCATGTGATTGTCAGAAATTGAAAGTGCAATAATCTTTTTTCAATGTTATTCTTTTCAGTTTAATATGTTCAACTTTTCCTTATTGAAACTTTCACAATTCATTTTATGGATAAGGGAATAATATCATACCAAAAAAATTTTTGGTGTACAAGCTTTTATAATTTGTCATATATTTGCGGTTCTGTATCTATTTCACCCACTTCCCACATTTTTTGACTGAATTATCAAAGCCTACTAGGCGAAAACCCACTTTCTATTTGCATTTAGATGTGGCAAATTTCAAAGCCTACTACTAAGGAAAACATGAGAACGACACTTTAATTACTTTTTTGCGGCCAAACTAAAGGCGGTAGATGAGCAGTGACAGTGAAAAAGTGTATTGTTACCTAGAATACATCCATCCTGAAAGTTTCATGTCGCTAGGTGAATGGGAAGTGGATGAATTTTCGATCGCAAGATTTGATGCATCCAGACAGACAAACAAATGAAACGTAATAAAAGCT
>MQRK01218924.1:92069-128667 GCA_001938485.1 Girardia tigrina
ATTTGGTAGAGTTTGAATTTTATTCATGAAAATAAACAAAAAGATTGCTATGTAATACAGTGTATAAATTTGTAGATAATCGTAAGTGGTTTTTTTGCAAAATAAATTAAAAAAATATTTTTCTTCAAAAATTTTCAAGGAAAAGTGTATTGTCATCTAGAATACATCACTCCTGAAAATTTCAAGTCACCAGCACAACGGGAAGTGGGTGAAATTTCGATCGCAAGATTTGATCCATACAGACAAACAAACAAATGAAACGTAATAAAAGCTTGTAAAAATTAGGATTTTATTATGCCCTTAAGATAACTAGTTATTCAATTTGTTTTAGAGCTATTTAGAATTACATTTTTGGATATTAAACTTTAAAAAACTATGATAAAATAGGCTTTAACTTTTATCTATTTAATTCGTGTAAATATATCAACATAGTTTTTTAATTAATATTCTTTCATTAATAAAATTTCATCTCTAATTTTATCAGTTAATACCCCAAGTCAAAAAGACTGTTCAACAACTCTACGAATATAGAGCTCATCTTCAGCACAAATGGGACGCTGGTCGAAGTCGATTAGAACAGATTTATCAATTGAGACTTTTTGAAGAAGATATTGGCCGGATGTCCGAATGGCTCAACCAGCAGCGCATTTTGTTTCTCACGGAATACCATGACATCGGACAAACCGCTTCTCAGGTTTTTATGCTACTTTTATTATACTCCTTAAGATAAGAAAAATGTTAAAAATAAAATACCTTTCCGAGATAAAACATGTAGAGTTTTTAAATCTTAAATAAACTCAAACCGTTTAATACGAATTATCAACGATATGCGAGGCTTTGCGTTATCTTTGCGATGTTTTTTAATTCTAACCATTTTAAAAATTTTTTCATGCAGTTTCATAAATTGTTATCAATAAACATATGATTTGGTTCCTTGGCAGTTGCTCAAAATACACACCTGTTGTACTTCTAAATCGACACCTTTTGATGTGTTTTGTGCTGGTTTGTTACACTTATTCTAAGATCGTGTTTTAATGATGTTACTTTAAATGAGCAATTGTCGATCACAGTGATGATTCTTTGCAAAAAAATCGGTTTTATTGCACTTTATGTACATATCACATAGGTAAACTCCAGTTTACCTATAATTTAACAACATACCGATTGGATTGAAACTCTTAAACGTAACACTGGGAATTGTGTTATAATCTTTCAATTAAAAACATAACATTGAAAGAAGTACTTTGAACCACTACAACGCTTTCTGTGTGACGACCTAAATTTTTTCCGTTCTAACTCTAAAATAATTTATATAAATCGTAGGAAATTTTTTTTATCTATTAATATTTTTGGGTTTTTATATTTGAGTGGGTTATTTTATTTACTTTCCCTACATTGTTACCCAGAATAGTTTGGGCTCGCAAACTAACCAAATTATAAAAATTTAATTTTCTAAAAGTTTTGTAAGATTAATCGAATAGTTTATTTTGCGTGGGCATATAATTTAGATTGAAAAAATAAAATCAAAAGGTTTTTAAAAAAAGTTTCAATATAAAATAGATTGGATTAAAAAATATTCAATTTCTGATATCCATTTCTCTCTATATATAGGTTGGATATAAGTTATATAAAATAATAAGAAAATAAAAAAAAATATTTGTATTTAGAGCAGGTAATATACTTAAAATATCATTTGATCAAATATAGTATCAAACAAATATTATGAAATTATTAATACTTTTTGTTATTGCAAACTATAAACTAATAAATAATAGATTTTAAAATGTATTTTAATTTAACATTCTGTTTTCACGTTTTGTTATATTTTCATTTTTAATAAAATTTTTAATTTGCACATGGTCGATTTAAGTAACTTAATTATGTATTTTTTACTTATTTTTTGTAATTATAATTACAGAAATAAAACATGTTACTCCATGGTATAAAATGTTTGACAGTAACATTTTATAAGAATTTTTACTTTTACTGTTAACCTAACATCATTTACTCAAACTTTGAGGATTTTTGAATATACAAAGACAACTAATAATCACTTTTATAATCGTATTTATCTCTTTAGGCCATTTTCTGGATCTAGCAGTCATACATAAAAAAATATAAACAGTCATTAACTTTGATGTAATGATTAATAATCCAATAAAATTTTGACATTTTGAATTTATCTCTCATTCTTGCTTTTTCTAAAATAATATCTTAATTTTGTCATTGCCATGAAAACGATGATATTAGAACTCTGGTAGACTATGGCCGCGTGCTGTGTTGACCCGGGGCCAGAACCTGCGGCACTCTGTCGGACGGATCCCGTACCGAGCTTTTATTAATGTTTTTCACATATTGAAGAAATTCAACATTTTACAAGTGCCAAGTCTTATCAGTTTATTTTAAAAAATATTCTAGTTGCTGAAAGATTATTAAATAACGATAATTTATGTACATTTTAAAATGGAAAACAAATATAAAAATGTTAAAAATGAGTCATTTTGTAAATATAGAAAATTATTGATAGTTAACAACTACCATAGACTTTTTAAAGATTTGTTTCTGAAAGGAAATGTAAAAAGTATTATTGAATCTTAGTATTTATCACATTTTCTTTAAAACTATTTTCTTTTTAAACTTGAGTGTTTTGGTTCTTTTGCTGTATTGTATATCAATGTAATGTGACTAGCAGGTACACTCTAGTTTACCTATAATTTAAGAACATAGCGATTGGATTGAAACTCTTAAACGTAACACTGGGAATTTTATGCAGTATAATCAATACATTTGTTCAATCAAGCGTTTCTGATCAGAACTATAAATTATTACATTCGAATCGGAACCTGTTTCAATTATTTTTCATTCATAAATGATTTTATGTATTAACACATTTCAGTAATGAATTGTAACCTAGAAGAAGAAACATTAACTTGAACCTTTCTAATTAAGTTGTCCTTGTATAATATGCATTTATAATTGTTACAAGGCCTATGAAAGAAGATACTTTTAAGGTTCATAGTTCTGAAAATTAGGGCTACATTAATAAATAATTTAGATATAATTTATTAACGTTGATAATATTTTTTTCAGAAACATTAATTTTAAATTGAATGAGTATACACTTAATTTCGCTTTTTGGCAAAAGAAACACCAATTTCAGTTTTGATTTAAAAGCACATTTTGACTCGTTATCGAGAATTAATTAATTTCCTTTAATCGTAGTCGAATTCGCCTGATTTTCAATATCACTAAAGTTCATTTTCAATTTTCAGTGTTTTATTTTTTAAAATGAATTTGCACCACATTAGGATAGTTACTTGTAATGCATATATTTATCTGCATAATTCTCTTCTACTTGTGCTATTTTAAGGAAATTGTGTTACATTATGGGTTGCGTAACTTACATAATAAGTGTTCTTTACCATAATTGTATATTTATGTTATTTATATGCTAGAGTGCGGCCTGTAGCCCGCCCGTGCCAATGTCCGTACGGGCCGCAACCTAGTTTATATACTTAACCTTATATAATTATGTTACTTATGAGTACACTCGTCTTGGTATATATATATATATATATATATATATATATATCCATGAATATACTCATTAACCTGGTTTTAGATGTTATATACAATTACGATATTATTCCTTCAACCTTATTCACCAGAAATATTTTTCGGGAACATGAATTTTATTTCCAATGATGTACAAAATAATCGGTTAAACAGGTTACATAGTATTTGATTAATTAATTCTACAAAGTTCTATTTTGAAAAAAATGGCTGGAATGTGTTAAAAATTGGAGTCGTAAATGAACACTGAGACGTACTGTTGATTTTATAAAGTTTTTTCCATTCTTTTTATTAACTTACTTTCTATATACATGGAATTTAGAAAACTATTTTCGAATTTTAAAAACTTTGTTGGCAAATTAGAGTTCTGTCTGCATAAAGAATGTATATAAAAAATTTAATTTTTTGATTTACTAATTTCTCATCGTTTTATACTTTACAGTAGTAATTTACAAACTTCAGTTAATGAAATAAATTTTTCATACCAAATAAAATGAATTTATTTTTTCTAACGCAAACCATTTTGGAGCTGGGAAGACTATTATTTACAAACTAGCTTTTAATTTATTCATCTAAATAATAATTCAAGGGATAAGTATCTAAGAAAGAAATTGTAATCAAAATAATAAATAAGAATTAATAAAAACAAAAAATTTCATGCAGGCAGCGGATCTGTATGCAGAACACCGACAATTTTTGGTGAATTGTAGCGATGTTCGGGAACAGGTTTCTCGGCTGACCGGAGTGGCGAACATGCTCGCCGACACAGGGCATTTCGCCAGCCAACAGATACAAGTTCAAGTGAGTCTCTAATCTGATTTTTATATAAATATTATTATAGTAATAATCTTTTTCATTTAATATTTAATATAAACTTTCTACCAAATCTTTGATATTAACTTTAAATCAGTATCAATTAAAACAGTACAAAAGTCATTGTAGACCTGTAATTTAACTATGTCAACAAAATGTCTCCAATTAAATATTAATTTTATGTAGCCTTTGGACTTCTATCATCATATGTGTATACTTTCTTTAATGCACTTATCTATGAGATTTATAAACTTTCAAAGTGTATTATTTCATACCTCATTTATATTACATAATCCATGACATTTATTCAACAGTTAACAGTTTAAATATATAATACTTCAATATTACTGGGTGATCTTTGAGTTACCATTTCTAGCCGCTGTGGACCACAGTTTCAACAAGCTAAAGATGTATGCATTTTAAACATTAAAAATGTATATTTATTATATTTCCTTAATTTATTGATTAATAATAATAATAATAATAATAATAATTTGACCGTGTCCGAGAATCTTTGGTCTTTTGTTTACGATAAATAAACCATAATTTATTATTACTAACATAAATTTCATTCTTGTAACAAATTATTTATACACAATGTGAAACTTAGCGTAAACATATTTAATTATTAAAATTTATACCTTTACTTAATATACCTTATTTCAATACATAAATTAAATTTTAAAATTATTTCAATTGTTTTTAATTAAATTATTTTATTTCAAAATAAGTTTTTATTTTAAATTAAATATTTCAAATTGTGTTTACCATTTTTTTCAAATTGGGCATTTTTTTACTACTTACAAATTTAATAAATTTGTTTAAATATTAAATAAAAATCTATATTATTGTAAATCCATGGAAGATCAACCAACAGAAAAAACTCAAAATAACTGCCCAAATAAATACAGTAGCGTGTCTAATGAGAAAAGGCTTAGTCTTATCAGGCTAGTCGAAGATCTTGTGCATTCGATTAAAGAAGCATCATCAATTTTGGAGATAAATGCAAGCACTGCTCGAAATATCGTAAGGGAGAAACTAACCGAAAATAGAGTATTAAAGAAAAATGCTTGAGGTGTACGTATAGTTGTTATGAATCCTGAGATTTTATTGAAAATCGAAGAATTATTATCGGAAAATAATTTAACAACTTTAAAAAAGTTACAATTAAAAATTACTCAATCATTTAATGTAAAAATTTCTTTATCTACAATCAATAAAGGAATTGGTGATATTGGGATTACAAGGAAGCTCAGACACAAATAATTTGATAGGGTAAAAATGCTGCCAGAAGCATTGATCTTAGAAGAGAATACGCTTTGTGGTTTAATAACTACTTTGAATCTAACTTTTCAAAGATTTATTATAATGACGAATCTTCTTTTAATCTTCATATGGTAGATACAAAAAAGGAACAAAAGTTAATTCCTTGTTGCTTACAAGTCGAGGTAGAGCAATGTCTTTGATTGCCGCTATGTCGATGAAGAAAATGAATTATTGTAAAGTGATTAGCAATACCACTGAAAATTCTAATGTTTTTGAAGAGTATTTAGAAGAGCTCTGCAATCATGTTTTAAATGTTGAAAAAATACATAATAATAATACATGTTGAATCCGATTGAAAATGAATTTTCAAAAATAAAATCTGGTATTCGAGCTAAATTGACTGATAATATTAACATTAATTTGCCTGAAATGATTATGAATGAAGTTAGTCAAATAACAGAAAGTGACTGTTTGGGATACTTTAGATACATAGCCAGAAATATTAAAAATTCGGCAGCTGGAACACCTTAAGTTCATAAATAAATTATTAATTGCAATTTTCTTTCTTTAAAAGTATATTAAAAATTTTTGTCTAATTTGAAAAAAAATTTGTCCAATGTGAAAAAAAATTTGTTCAATTTGAAAAAAATGGTGTATATTTATTTTATGTCTATTTTTTTATTAAACATTTTTTAACCTTTTGGATTTTTGTATTATTCATTTTTAATGTTTTTAAAAAATATCACATTTTTTCTTTTGAACAACCGTTGTTATGTATTTCATTTGCGTAATGTTCTATAATTTGATTTCTATATATCCGCCAATTTAATAATTTAATTATAATTATTAAATCCATTGAATTATTGCTATTAATAATATAAATAATAATAACATTGACCGTAATTATTCATAAGATTAAATTAGTATTTGACTCACAAATGGATACACTGTGCGAATCATGCACATAATGTAAACATTAATAAATCATAATAAATTTTATCAACTAATTATAGAATAAATATTTTTCTTATATTTTTTAAAAGAAATTTTGTTTATTTTATTTTGTTATTAATTTAAAATTTTTGACAATTTAAAATTTAGATTTAGTTTGATATAAATTTGAAATTATAATTATAAATTGAGCATGAAATTGATTGAAATATAATACAGGCTACACAGACGGAATATTCTTTATTTTACTCACAAATATCCATATTCGATAATGGTTACAGCAGTCTGTTTATATTAGTTTTTGGCAACGTTGCCGCTTTTTTGTGGTGTATCACTTTCATAAAGACAAACAACTTTTTGTTTTGTTTTGCACATTCAATCTACAGAAGCAATTTTTCGGTTTTTACAATAATAATAAGTCATTAAAAGTATATGCAGTCTAATTGTTAATGTTAATTAGTCATACAAATCCTTAATATATATAATATAAATACTATTAATATATAATATAAACACTAGTAGCTTTAATTGACTGACCATTTCATTCAAGCATTTTAAATGAAATACATCATTGTATGAAAATGGCATCCTTGCGAGTTCATCTATTCGCAACTGTTCTTCACAAATTCAAACCATTGCAGATATGAATTCACAATGCCTCATATACCAGATAATGCTCATACTCATTGACTTTGTGCTCGGAACAGAAATTCAATCAATCCAAACACATTATTCAATTTCCAAACACATTATTAAGAACATCAATATGGGTTTTCACAACTTTATTTTCAATACAATTAGAATTGTCTTTTGGACAACTCTCAGCAAAGCTTTCGTAATTCGACATCGTTCTAAATTGATAAATTTTAATTAATGTTTTTTAATAAACAATTATTCGAACAAATTTTCATTATTTTCAGATTTTATTTTCAAAGTTCTAATTTTATAATTTAAGTTATCATTTGATCTAAATATTAATTTAATTGTAAAATGATTTTATTTAAAGAAAAAACATTAATTTAGTCAATTTATAAACAAGTTAAAAGTTATTTACTTTAAATTTTTGATATTAAAATTTTAAACGATTTAATATTTAAAAGTTTTTTTAAATATCTTATGCTGTAATTTAAAATGCAAATTATGCTCGAATAACTATTAATAATATCACGAATATCCAAAATATCAATTTTCCATCTGGGTCGGAGAAACACATTTTCGAATACTACACTTAACATACAAATTTCAATATACCACATTTAAAATATTCCTCACACACATAAATCGCACACATATTTGTAGATGGTAAAGTTGCTTGTCCTCAGTTGATAACCATTCGCGGTTTACGGTGGTGATATCAAAAAAGTTCATTCAGTGAAACATATGTTCTCCTCTTGATACATTCATCATAAGTCTTAAGCATATTGTCATTTTTTTCGTATTACTTGATCCGAAACTTGTGGAAAACTCAGTTTATGCTTTCACTATTGTGTGACTATTTTGGAAATTTCTACTATTCATTCCTCGCCTCCTTCGATTTCTGCTCCAAGAAACTGGTATCGACAAATTATTTGTATTTTCAGTGGCACGCGACATTTGTCTTCCAGTGAAGCTTCTTCTAAAGGCACACTTCATCTTCTTCCATATTATCGGTTCAGATATTCTTGGTCTTCTGTATCATTAAATCACTTATCCTGTGCAATTAAAAAATTTTGTAATTTAAATTTGTATTTTTATTTTTTTTAATTTTACAATGGTTTTCAATAAATACAATTAGTGAGTTACTCAGGAGTAATGTAACTGGATTGATAGCAGTCTTTTAAGCAAAAGGGGTAATTAAATCAACGATGAAACAAATTAGTCGTGAACTAGATATGGTTTGGGTTCAAAAATGTACTTTTTAATCCAATATATTTGAGAATGAGAAAACAAGAAGTGTTTAAAATGCAAAACTAATTTTGCAATATAAACAAATTCCATTTTGGTAATTTCTAGTACACGTCTGCGAACGTTGCTTGATGTTTTGTATATATCTAGTAATGAATAATCAATTGTTGATTCAAAACAATATCAATTTCGAAGACAGAAATTATTGATGAAAACCTTATAGCAAGTCTCTATTTTAACAAACGTATCATCGTGGTAGGCCTATAAATTCCCATATGTGGTATTAAGAACATTTAGACAAGTCTTGTTTGAATTTTTATTACAATCACATTTAGAATCATTATGACTCTCAGAAAGTCCTTCATCGTTTGTCATCGTTCTAATTGGTTTTCTTTCTATTTTTAATCATGATTATTCGAAAAATTTTTAAGTCATTTTTTAAAATATTTAACTTCTAAAAATTATTAATTAAAAATAATAATTTTTACCATTTCTCAATAAATCCAAAAATAATAAAAATGTCATCAAATTATTAAAAATGCATTTAATTTAAATTTTACTAAATAATATTAAACTTAATTCTAATTGTTAAATTAAAAAATATGAACTTACAAAATCATTATTTTAATTATGTTCGAATAGTCAATCACTTTAAATTAAAATAAAAAATACCAATTTCCATCTGGGTGGGAGAATCACCATTCTAAATTCAACATACTTAAATCAACATACAACATCCATGCATTTACACATGGGTTTTTATATTGTAGTTAGCCAATTATTTCTTAGCTAATACATCTAAGATCATCAATGAACAGTGATGAATGAATGGCCTATTCAAAGTTCGAAATTCTTGGGAAAAAACGTACAACTTATAAACATAAATATAATAGTTAAAATTTTTTTTGGATAAACAAATTAATTTTACAAAGTTTTATTCTAATTTTTGTAAAATTTATGAATATTGTGACATTTGGTAATCGAAATTTATGTAAAATTTGGGGTATCTTTTTATGATGTGTATTTTAGGGGTTTGTTTTTAACATGACCGACTAATTTATTATTTTGACTTCTTAATTTTATTTTGTACAGTCAGTTTGGAGTTACAATTTGAGGAAATGAATAATATTTTAAACGTAAATTTGTTGAATTGGAATTTATGTATTTTAGCAAAATTATTTCATTATAATTTTAGGCTTGAAATTTCATAATATCAATAATGGAAAATTTAATTGGAAAAATAATAATTTTTTTGTAAAGATAAATATGAATTTCAGTTATTGGTATTGAAATCAATACAAAAACAAATATCCCACACAAATTTGTTAAGACAGTTGTGAATGACTCTTCAGTAGGTTACACATGTTTTAAAAATAAATAATTTTCTGTTTATTCTTTTTAAAAATTAACTTCTCCTGAATAGGCAAGGAAACTTGATCATGATTGGAAGTCATTTACTACGGCTTTGGAAGATCGAAGCAATGTTTTGCAGTTATCGGCAAGTTTTCATTCTCGAGCAGAAGCTTTTCTTGCTAATTGTCCGCATTGGGAAACTGCGATGAAGCAGCAGCAAATACAGCCTGGTCAACAAGAAACAGTCAATTCCTTAAACCAATATATAACTACACTTCAGGTACAATTGAGTTTTTGCACTCACGTTTAAGAATATACAAATAGCAATTATGGCAAGAAGCGAGAATGGCTCATGAGGAAGTCTGTTCAGATGGACGGGCACTAGCAAGTCATTTAAGCAGCCCAGTACCAAAGGGAAGTCATACGTCACTTGCAGCTGCCGTGGATTATACAGAAGGAAGGAAACATTGTACCCATTTGATGCACGAAGTAAGATTGTTTATTAATTTATAAGATTTTTCGGGTAGTTCCAGTCTGTTTTTCTATTTTGTTATTCAAAAACCACTGAACCTTCAACCTGTTGTTTTTAATTAACTTATTTTTTAAAATTTATTTTGAAATGTTTACTAATATAATATTAATAATGACGATAAAGAATGAATCACAAGGTCACCTTTCAAAAGTGAGTCAACATTCGATCATACATTATTCAACTGACCTCTTACGATAAAATATGAATTAATAATTTTATCAAATTGATACTAGAATTATTGATGAAATCGCATTTTGTTGGTACCACCCTTTGAGTCGCTAAGATTCTCCATATTTGTCTAATAGTGTTCATCGCCAACACAAACCGGATCAATATTGTTTTCTGTTTGCTTTAATTTTTATGTATACATATAGATTAGATACTGTTTAAAACAAGTCAAGTAAATATTTACAAAAAGATTTACACAAGGATTTGTATTTAATGAAATTCAATTGCATTATGGGATATTTTTCTTTAATTAATGGATGTTTAATGCATTTTTGAAAAATTCATTGCTTAAATATATTCAAGATAACTTTAAGTAATCCAATCTCTTATTTCTTAATTGGGAAACAACGAAAAAAATTTAATTAAGAAACATTCGATAAATAAGTTCAATGTAATCAGATTTAAGAATAAATCTGTTTAGAAAATCGTTTTTACAGCTTTTATTGATTGTCGTGAGTTGTTGATGGTCACGCTTCACGTCATAGATAAGCTGCATTAGAATACTCAAAGCTTTAGTAGATAATCTAATGACACCTCAAAGGAAGGTCAATCCCGACTTTTAAGTGTAGATGAAATAAGATAGCATGTCAGTGCACCAACAAGACATTTGACTCTAATAAATCCATGAAAATATATCCACCAATAATTTAAAGAACAATAAAAATAGAATTTCTATTTTATTTTTTTAACTCGTGACTAAACATCGATCTAAAGATCCAGGAAGTATTGTTTTCAATTTTGTGACAAATCGAATTTGTGGGCTCAACAAATCAGAAATTGAAAAAATATGTACTTTAGATTTTTCCATTAAAATAAATGAAACCTTAGAAGCAGTTATAACAACTGAAATTTTCAAAAATATTATCTTACTCTAAATTGATTTATTAATCTATGATTTTTTATTTTTTACAATATTATAATATAAAACATATTTAGAATTTAATTTTAAAATTTAATTTAAATTAAAAAAATACGTAAAAATAATTATCGAATTAAATGACGTCCAAAGTAATTTTTCTTTTTGTTGTCAACAAATCCCGGATCAGAGTCATTTTCGGGCAGCGGTTTGTTAAACATTAATTTCTGTAGAGCCATTTTATCTAAGATAATCTCTCTGTCCATAAATATTCCTCTCTTGATGTTTGTGAGGCGCGCCCCTCCCGCTCCATACAATTATATCCATATATCAGAAGGGCACGCGAGGACAGCTGTCTTGAGCCTCATTCGCTTTCTGTTTTAATAATTTCCTATAACTTCTAATGAATTTTTTATGATTTATTTAGTGTAAGACAATACTTCCAATTTTATTTATCGTTTAAAATTTGTTAATTATTAATTGTTTTATGAATATAAATATAAGTTATACAATTTAAATGATTTAACACTGTCTGAAATGTTAACATAAACTATTTTAAAAAACCAATAAATTGGAAGGTTAAAAATTAATTTCTTAAAATAAACAAAAATGGCCTTTGTTTACGTTAGTCTTAAAATAAAGCTAATTAATTAGTCCTGGGTTCGCTTTTTATTTTACACATTTTTATTGTTCTATCATTTCAAATGTTATTCCAAGTTTGTTGTACTTCAAAGTTTTTAAATAAATAAATCGCACCAAAATATGTATTAAAATTAATAACGCGAACATATGTAAAAATTTCATGTGTAAAAACACCATATACGAGTACAGGTTCGATTGAATTAATGCTTCAATTACACTAAGTGCTTAGAATGTCAGTTTAAAATGTTAAAAGTTCCCATTAAACGTAGACATTTTGACTCAGAAATATGACTTTTAATTGATTTTAATCTGTAAACAATTAATAAAAAATGAAAATGCCTTCAAATCAATAAAATACTAATAATTTTCATGCCGGAATGACCATCAAGGACAATGAACATACCATAAAGTGAACCAGGAGTACTTTGACTTGGACCATAAACAAATATAAATATGTAGACAGTGTCTGAACAAATCCTGGAAGTTGATGACTTACATCAGTTTAAACCGAAGTTCTTGTATAGTCCGTCCGTTTGAAAAACCGGAGACAGCCAGTTAGGTCTTTAAGTAAGATAGTGTAGGATGCCGTTTTAGGCTACTTTTCGATCCAGAAGGTTGTGAAAGAGGATCTCAAGGTCAAATAAAGAGTCAGGATAAGGAGAAAAGTACACAGAATCAATCAGAAGGAGGACAAGATTCTGAAGAGAGATATCTTTACCATATTTCTCAAAGCTGAGAAGGTCGACTCTGCCATAAACAGGCGGAATTGTAGGTTCCTTAATGAGGAGCAAAAGAATTTCCCTAGTATCATTAAATATACATTCCACGCAAAGAATACAGTATATGGCATTATATTTGAACTATTAGGTTAGAAACAAAGTTCTTGCACAAATTTTATTACAACTTTTATGTACAACGAAACAATGCAGCAAAAGGAACATATCAATCATCAATGTAATTACCGTTATTTTCGAACACCTGTTTCCAACGACGGGTAGATCATGGATACCTTTGTTGTAAAATTCAACTGGTTTGCTTTTGAGGAAGTCTCCAACTGCAGTTTTAAATTCATGGAATAAGTGGAAGTCTGTTGGTGCCAGGTCGGGCGAGTACGGTGGGCGAGGGAGAACTTCCCACTCCAGCTCCAGAAGTTTTTTACGGGTGAGATTTGCAACGTGTGGTCGGGAGTTGTCATGAAGAAACATGACATCAGTCAATTCTGGTCTTGTTTGTGCAATCGCGTCTGCCACCCGTTGCAGTTGTTGACTGTATAATTGAGCGTTGATGGACTGATTGCGTTCCAACATTTCCCAGTGAATCACGCCCTTTACATCCCACCAGACACAAACCATGAGCTTCTTTTGATGCAGGTCGGTCTTTGTCTGAGGTTATACAGTTGTAGCCTTGTTTGTCCAGCTTCTTCTGCGTGTCATGTTCGAGTACAGACACTATCTCTCATCTGAAGTAACCAATTTGTTCAGACAATCTAAACGA
This sequence comes from Girardia tigrina, assembly GCA_001938485.1. Taxonomy (NCBI): domain Eukaryota; kingdom Metazoa; phylum Platyhelminthes; order Tricladida; family Dugesiidae; genus Girardia; species Girardia tigrina. Next base: position 105,662 of record MQRK01218924.1, read on the forward strand.
CGCTTCTTGGACAGTAGTGTCGTGCGGCGTTGACGGTCGAAGTCGGTTAGTTGGTGTGGGACCCATACGTCCAGTTTGCTGACTTTGCCAATTTCCTCCAAGTGATGCAAAATGGCAGTATGGTAGAAGCGAAACTTCTCAGCCATCTCATGTGATGTCAGGTGTGGATCACTTTCGACACAGGCGCACAAACGATCATTGTCAATAAGTGAGGGTCAACCACTCCTTGGCTGATCCTTGAGATCGAATTGACCACGCTGAAACTTCTTAAACCAATCGTAGGCTGTGCGATGGCCAATTGTGCCTTCTCCAAATGCTTGGTTGATACGCCGTTCCGAGGCACCAGCTTTTAGCCCGGACTTGTAATCATACAGTAATATAGTACGTTGCTGTTCATGAGAGATTTCATTTTATCGGCCATATTTGAAAATTTAGATATCTGAAATTATGAAAATATACAATTAAAAAATATTGCATTTACTTATATATAAATCAATAAAACAATAAATGTATATTGTTGCATTGTTTCGTTGAATATCATTGTTAATAAAAGTTGTGCGAGAACTTTGTTTCCAACCTGTTAGTTCCGTCTAATGGAAAGAAAATACTTCTATTCTTCAAACATAACGAAAACTAAATCAAGAAAATGTTCTGAAGTTCTGTAAAATTATGAAAAACCATAGATCGACTCTATCTAACAAAATGACACCAATATTGTGTTCTAAAAGGAGGGAGCTTTTGCCCACGCGTAAAGATTGATCCAAAATGGGCTTGAGAAAAAACATACAATATAAAAAGAGGTGATTATTATATCTATCCCATAAATCTCCGTTTCAAAGTATTATTCACATTCATTCGTTTTTTTTGTTTTTTAAACTTAATTTCGTCAGTTTCTGATATGAAGTTTTTATTCTAGATAAAATACATTTTTTTCTAAAAATTTTTATTAACAAAATTCATAAACCTCATTGATTTTTTTTCAACTTATTATTTTCCACATCGATATCTCACAAATGTCATAAAAGTAATTTTCTTTTCAAATCGAGATTTTGTGGTAAGAAATTAAAATTTTATGATGTAAGGTAGAAGAAAGAAATCATTTGATTTTTTTGTCAGGTTTGGGCTTGCTTCAAGCGAGTAGAAACCGTCCAAGCCAATCGGTATAAACGTTTGACAGCCCGGCTCAGTTTATTAATGTTTCGGGAAGATGTCGCTCAAGTGTTGGCTTGGTTAAATGAACATGGGGAACCTTTTTTGAAGAGGCAAACATCGGTGGGTAAATCACTACAACGAGCCGAACAACTTTATAATGCACATATGCAATTTGAGGAGGTTGGTTTATTATTATATTTTTATTGTTGGCATTGTGAGTCGTACTGCATTTTTTGCCTATTTAAATTTTTTTTGCTTTTATACAGAGAAGATAAGTATCTCGTGTTAATAATAATTTAATTAAAATTACTTTCAATGTCACTTTCAAATAAATATTCGAATGACTTTTTCTTAAATATTTTTCTCTTTAGAATGATCAAAAAATCATCTCAGTTTTTCGATATTTAGACGTTTTATTTTCTTTTACAGGTTCACACTTGAGTCCCAATAACGTGTGTTTTACGTATTTTACACTAATTTATTTTAAGGAACAATATTAAAGCATATCGTTTAATTATTCGAATCATTTAATTAGTACATAGTTGCATCGCTAGGCATCATAAATAATTCATTGCTAAGGGCTGAGTTTTTTTAAATTTTGTTAATTCCATTAAATTTACCATGATATTTACGTGCTTTTCTGTTGTAATACTGCTTAATTTTACATTTAGAAAAGACTTGCTCGATCAGTTATCATTTAAGAGATTAGGGTGGCCTGTGACCTGTATTTTCGTTTGTTTCTCAAAGTAGTAAATTCCATTTCTTGTCATTGTAGTATTTTGGCTTCTTATCTACCTTACAGATGTTCTTCGTAAAGGGGAAGTCCTCTTCCATTGGATAATCTTAAGCTAACGCTTATTTCAGTTTTATCAAGTAAAGTCATCAATCTGAATTAAAAGAAATTCTGACGGGTCTGATATTTTAGTATTAAAGACCTCTCAGTATTTCTGGCTTGTGATATTAAAACAGTATCTTATAGGCTATAGTAGAAAGAGTTTTTTGACTTTTTGATAGTTGAAATAAAAGGCCTTGTGCCAAGAATTACTTGCATATGTAATATTATTAAACCGATTTTTATTTTTATTACTGTTATCGTTTATTTATATATTTTGATATGAAACGTCTTTGTAAATTGTTGTATGATTGAATTCTGTGAGTACTGTATTTGGAATGTAAAGCATCATTAGAGGGAAGTTTTGATTTAATTACACCAGTGCAAATTGCAATTCTAATTGATCGGGCTTCCTCTGTTATGGGTAGTGAACGGAAATTGTAGTATTTAACTGAATTTGGATTCTGTTTAACCATTAGATTAGTTTGTTTTTAAATTAATAATTTGTGTCTAAAAGAAGAAAGGCTATGCAATTGAATAAAAACGAGAAATGTTATTATTTGGTCTATCAATTCATTATCAAGCCATGATGAAAATTTGTTTTAGGTTGCTGCAAATACACTAACGAATGCCGAAAAGTTGATTATAGCAGCGGACGAATTGGTCGCCCAAGCTCACGATCCCGAGGAGATTCTGCAGGTTTATCATTCAATTTAATTAATTTCAATTTTGTTTTCAAGACATTTTACACATGGAAAGTATTTTTACCTTAAATAAATTTGGTAATTAATTTAATGAGCCTTATTTTATTTATTTCATTATATTTTGCTGTTATAATTAAATATAATAATATAAGTATAAATTAAATATAAAACATTTATTTCATAAGACTATGGTAATGATTTCATCAATTTTGCATTAACTCACGTTCCATTTTATCGACTTGCTTTACATTTTCATTCTATTCTTGCAAAACAAAATTATTTTCTTTTATTTAAAGAAATCGATTATAATTTTTATTGTGACGATGATTTTTTTACAGGAACAAACTGAATTAGAAAGAAGAATAAAAGCATTTACAAAGGCTGTCGAAAATCGACGAAACACATTAGATTTGGCCGTGGGATTCCACAATCACACAAAGGATTTATTTAAATGGTTTCACCAGTTAAAAGAAAATCATAATACAGGTAAATAAGAAAACATATATTTAACAAAAATGTTTTTAACACTTGTTAAAACTAAACTTACAAAAACGAAGTATTTATTTATGGAAGAAATATAATTATAAATACTTGTCATAGTTAAATGACCTTTCTCATCTTTCTAACATAATTAGATTTTTTAGAATAAGAATGATCTTTAGAAGTTTTCCAACCCAAAACCCATTTTTAACTAATTCATGGGTTGAAGTCTTTTTCACTAAATGTATCATTGACCGATAAAGGTGATATTCGGATTTAGCTCTACTGAATTAACCTCATTGACTAGCACTTGATAATGAATTGTTTTAAGTGTATTCTTGGCTGTCTTATTTACACGAAGTTGATCATTGTTGTGAAGTAAGATCACTTTATTTTATTTTTCCTAATTTGGGTCGTTTTTCGTGTGATGCTATGCTCCAATGGATTATTTAATATTGATAAAGATTCTCTATAACTATTTCTCTATGACAGGTTTCAGTATCTCAAGTTAGTCATATAGAAATCAATTTTTATTTTTTTGACTCCTACCAAATGTATTAAATGAGAGAATATTGATTTTCATTATTCTACACTTAATTTTTTTTTACCGTTTTCGACATTGTGCTTTGTAATTGTTGTGGCTCACTCAACCTGTTGGTCTCTAATATTTCCAACCAGACAGAAAAGTCATCTTACGTTTTGATTCAGTGTCAGTTGGTTACTTACTCGGTGTACCATTTCCGTCTTTTTATTTCGTCTATATATTGTATACAATATCATTAAATTGGTTTTTAAAGGTTGTTGTCGACTGTATTAATAAATCACGATTATCGCATTTATTTAGAGTTTATTCCATTTGTTTAGAAAATAAATTGTAGAAAGAAACAATTTTAAGATTTTATAATTCTAGTTAATCAAGAAAATATTCATATTTGCTTTATTTAATTTAGCTATATTTTAATTCAATTAATTAACTTGTACTTTTTTGTCTCAAATTTAAATTTATTTGATTTTAATTCAGAGAATATTTTTTATATATTCTATTTTCCGTCTTTAATAAATCAGGGCCTTTTTAATTGATGAAACCAAAGGGAATATTTGTATTTATACAATTGAATTTATTGGCAAAGGACACCTTCGACTGATTTAATTATATTCTACTTGTTTCAAATAATTTTGGTTCTACTTCATTAAAAAAATATTTTTTTGTAAATTTTCTTATCGATAGATGGTTTTATTTATGAATATATACTGATATTTCTTTTTGTGCCATAATATGTTCGTTGTTACATCAGAATTTTAATTATCTTTTACTATTTATTTTCTATTCGGGCCACCATCAGCACTATGATTAAGTTTTGCGAAAACGGTAATTTATATTTTTTAATTTTAGTAAAGTGATATATTACACTGAAAGTATTTATAAAATAAATCATGTGCAATTCGCCATTTTTTTATTTCAAACAATTTTATAATATAAGCTGGCGGGTTATAAAAAAAACTTAACTAAAGTTACATAAAAATATAAGAATAATGTTTAAAAATTGTTTATTTGAAGTAATTAAATAAATTAACAAGGAAATTTTTTATCCATGCCAAAAATTTTTAAAAAGTTCTTTCGATTCAGTTAAAATTGAAATTATTAGATACTGTGATTGTAATGCAGAATTGCTACCATTTTCAAAGAAATTTGAAGAGGATATATGAAAAGAAAAAAAAGGATTTAATAGTTTGGATGTCGAACGATGGAAAGAGGAAAGTAAAAAGAACAAGAGATATTAAATATAAAAATGTTGATCGTAATACAGTAAAATTGATTAATAAAATAGAAAATTTAATAATTTGATTAAGTAAAAATCACTTTTTTATACGAAGCAAGAAAAAAATACAGATTTCAAAACATCTACTGGCTGGTTAGAGGCTTTTAAAATATTTTAAATAATATGTGAGAGGTTAGAAATAACCAAATAGTAGATATTATTTTTCAGAATGAAAGATAACGGAAACATAACATTCATATAGTTAATTTTATTAATTATATTTTATCATTTGTTAGTATCTGATATTTTCATTGATGATAGTGATTTGGTCCATGGATTTTAAACTAAAATCCAATTTGTTCAAAATATTGTCCCAGTCATTTAATAATAGTCAATAACCTTTCTCTTCTTAACTTCTCACAAATTGAATCAGAGAACTTAAACGATCTGCTACTGACATAATGGAATCGGTCCACATTGGTGCTTTGCTTTTAATATACTCATTACTTAACTTCACTAATTAGATGCAATATATCTATCTGAGGTTGATAAACTTTCATTTCCAGCTCATAATATGTAATACATATGATATCTCTTTAATCACTCTATTCACATTATGTACATTCATTAGAAGTTCCATTTATATATGTGGAACATTCACATATAAATTCACTTTCTTATATTGAATATTGATTATATGATGTAGTTCTCATTATTAAAAACCGTTAATTAAATTAATCGTTATGAGCTAATTGATCTTGGTTCCTACAAAAACTAAGAAGATTGACATTTATTATTTCAATTATTTATTAATTATTAGAAGCAATGTAAAATAAATACATAACTTAAATAATATCTTATAATACATTCAAATATTCATGTTACTTTTAATTTTTTATTTAGCCGAAATTTTACCATTAACCATTGAAGGCGTGGAGGATGAATTAAGACGTTTTCATAATGAGAAGAGAAGTATTCTTGACGCAGCAGACAAAGTACTAAAAGAGGGCTCGGCATTATGTTCTAGGCTTGTTGAAGAAGATGAAAAAAATCATTTTAAAGTTCTTCTAATGCAAGTATTTTAATATTGATAATTTGCTTCCACCATTTGAATTACTACGTTACAAGGTTCAAAATGACAAGGAAACAGCAACAGATCTGTTAACAGAACGTCAGGTGCGTCTCGATCTATGTCTACAGCTGCGTTTATTTGAAGCCGACGTTGGATCTGCCATTGACTGCTTAAAACATGAAGTTCCAACTCCTTTGAGATACAATTTCTTAAATGATCCACGATTGGCTAGAACAATGAGTGAATTGGAAGAAGTAACTGCTACATTTCTAGCCGCAATAAAATCTGGTGAAGAAGTAATACAAAAAGGATCTGAATTATCGAGAGCGTTCGAATCGGTTGGAGTAAATTTTCCTGCAGGTACGAAATAATACTACTTTAAACATTGTTTTTTTCTAATTAAATTTAATTAAAAAATTCTCCGTGTAATGTTGAAATTTTATTTATAATAAAATAAATTATGTCAATTAAAGACAGAAATAAAATCAATAATTGTCTCTGAAATTACCAGGAAAAGATGATCGCACAAGTATTGTGAAATATGAGATGTCTTGTAGATGAACTCCACGAACGAACAGCTGACACTCTTTGCCACGACCAAATGCTGTTTTACCAAAAAAATTCGTTTACTTTTTAAACTGTAAATACTTTTCCCGTCAATTTATAATTTTAACTAATAAAATGACACTAATATATTTTTCAATATCAAATTTTATATAATGTTGTATTATCATTTTTTAAAAATTTTTTTTAATTACATAAATAAAATGAAGTTAACTTTTAAACAGCAAATATATTCCGGAGACGCCTTTAAAATTGTGTGAATATCTAAATAGATATCATATTTTCTATGTCTTGTTTTAGGCATCAGACTTTTGATCTAATTTAAGGATTATGTGAAACCTCGTCTTTACATCCTTTAGTTATTTGATCTAACATCCACCTTCAATTTTTTATTTTAGCTAATATCTATCATTGCTACTTTCTCAAATAATATCCCCATCTCCTAGATCATCAGTTGGAAGTGATAGTAATTGTGTCATCTTAATATTAAAGGTGACACTCTACGAGTGATATTTAATAGCGGTATTAGTAAATTGAATTTTATAATACTTAAATGAAGAACAAATAATAAACCCAATAATTTATGTCATAACATAATTTTGTTTACAAAGTATTGATCACAACCTTTAATCGAAAGAGTTCAAGTAAACTTGTTAGTTAAGGTTGCGGATAACGACAAATATTATTAAATATAAAATATTAATTTTGATTGAATGTTTTAAATAGTTATCTAACTCACGTCTAAAACTTGAAGTTTATAAAAATTTTTAATGATCTCCAAATTACTTTATGTATATATATATATATATATATCCAAATTATTTAAACACAAGATAATATTAAAATTTAATAAACGGCGTCAAATTTGTATATAGCTGTTTGGTTTTCGATATCATGAAAGGAAAATATAAAATTAGTTTCAATTGTGTTATTAATTAAATTTAAATATTGTTTCTTATAAATTAATACTTCTATTATGGAGGATGATATAAACATAACTAAAAATTATAATTACATTTTTATATCATTTATGAGTTATTATCCTCCTTTATCAATAATTGTAAAAAAGATATCCTAGTCTTTCGAAATTTGACAACAATTCCATTTAGTTATTTGATCAAACGCATGCCCAATTGTGAATACACAAATCTCTGAAATTCTAAGTAAAATAAGATTTGGAGAGATGTGTAATCGCATTTGTGGTGAGGTAACTCTGTGATTCGCGACCGATTTTTAGGATACTTCAGTCAGCAGAGTCGCATCTCTATGTCTTCGCTCGAAAATTATCTGTTCATTTAGATTCAATCTACAAATTTGTTAAACATATGAACAGCTTAGTCATAATTTTTAAATTGATGTAAATTCATACTTTTACTGGACTTTTAATTATTCAATGAATATCTTCATTCATAATTCGATACTTCGATTATTACATATGTACTTGACAATCTGTAACTCTTTATTTCTACCTGATATGTTCGATCATATTTACAGAGATTGTGATTCTTATTACTTCGTTGATGATGTTTGAGTTTGGTCCATGGAAAGAGTTGCGTTTCAGCTAATATGTAATTATTTCTTAAATTTATATATCAAAAGTTGGTTAAGTAATACTTTAGACCGTGATAATTAATTAATTATGATAAATTGGTGTGATCAACGATTGAAGTTTACCACATAGCTTTCTTTGTATATATTATCGACATTTAACTTTGATTTAAACCATAAATTATAAGTTATTTTTAATGGCTTTAATTGATCTCATGAATATGAAATAAATGAAACCTAATTTAACCAAAAATTGTAATTAATTGTGATAAATTTTGTTAGAACAAATTTCTGAAGACGATTCACGGCCTTAGTTTTGAATAGTTTTTTATTGTCGTCTTTTGAACTATTTCAGCAATTTTATCTTCACCAAGAATATATTTTTCTATCACTCTTTTGTACAAGTAAGGCAGTTGCAAATACAATTTCACAGATTCAAGTGGAAAGATTTCTACTCTTACTTATTACACAAAGTGTATAATGGACATTGGGGGGTTGACTTTTTTACAACTAAACTTGGTATAGTGCCAAAATATGACATTCTACATGAGATTACAAATTGCAAAAGTTTTACTGACTAAAGATACAAAAATGTCCACCGTAATTAAAAAAATATTTTTGTTAAAATCACAGAAATAGCAATTTATTTTTACAAAGTTTTCAGTTTATTGAAAGGCAAAGGTAAATTGTTTGTGCAATTTAAAAGTTGTTGTGCAGAATAAATCTGTAGTTCATAATTTATATATATATATATATATATATATATATATATATATATATATTTATATAAATAAATATATAATCTTGCATAATTTTTATGGCTTTTTCGGAACAAATAATGGATCTCTGATGTATATGTATAACTTTAACAAGGATGTACTTTAACAAATTTTGATGTGCAATAACCAGCTTGACCAACAGTTTTCATCAGTAAGAAATAAAATTCCATATCTTCATTGCTAAGCCAGTTATCATTCACTTTGGTTATGTCAAGTAAATAATAATCCCACATTTCGTCAAAACATTTTTTGGCTTTTTAAACAGTGATATTTTTAATAAGAAGTTCTACTTTTTGTGTTATATACCTTTCATTAATTTTTGGTAAACTGAGTTTAAGCCATAAATCAGATAATTCTGCGCCAACCATTTTACATCTTGAATAATCTGACTCCTCTAAATTTGATAAGTAATTGAACCGATAAATAACAGAATAAGCTTTTGACATTTTATTCATATTATGAAATGACTACAAAAGTTTCGGTATGTGAGATCTTGTTGATTTTGATTTCTCAAAGTGGACTAGATTTTCTTCCATGCATTGATATTTTCAGGTTTTTCAGCTATCTCGGAGCTTATTCTAGACATTCTAAAATATAAAGTAAATTGAAATACTTTAAAGTCACATGCGAAATTCAAATGAAATCCAGTTAACGCTAATAATCACCTTCATTGGAACACGTTTATATTGACAGCTAACAACAATAATTCAATCTTTCGCTTGTAGAAATAACTAACATTTGATCGATTCAAACGACGTATACTTAAAATTATTTATTTTTACATTTATTTGTATCCTGCCACACAATAAAGAAGCAATTATAAAATACATATTTACGGGGACATTTTTGCAATAAAGTGTCTCAAGCTATGCATTTCTATAAATAAATATACAATGTCAGCTTTTAAAAATATACCAATTAATTTTAAGGCGACAAAGTTAAAAAAAAGTCAACCCCTTAATGGACATCTGTACTTCCATGGATCGGGTCTGCAATTTTACTAATATTTACTTGAGAAATTGTGAAAGAATCACAAAATAATAGTAAAAAATTATTTGCAATTGTCGACATCTTCAATTATTTTTTGTTAAAGAAAATCTTTTAATGTCCGACTGTGATAAACTTGATCCTCTCTGAATTGACATTTTTCTTGGAAGTCATTTATATCAAATTCGATTAAATTTTCAATTTGATGTTTTAATCTGTTTGATAAAGATATGATCTAGCAAACCAGATGTGTCCAAACAGCTGTGAAAACTGTCTATGTAAATCTTATGTTAAACGTTTTGATCATTTTGTCATAATTTGAGTAATAGTTTTGTTTCATTTAGAAATATTTTATTTTTAATATTATATTTAAAGAATTATTATTCTAGTATTTAATAAACTATTAAGTTCCTACTTATTCTTGGTATTTTTAGGTGGTTCAGGGTCCAATGATTCGGGAGTTGTAGACAGTGCTGAATATGCTGTTGAAAGAATACAAAGATTGAGTTTTGAACTAACGGATCTTGTTATGGCGGTTGATGAAGTTAATATTAAGCTTAAGATTGAACTTGACTGGCGACGATTGGAACAGCAGAGTCAACAGGTTATTATAACATTATTTATAATTCTATTCAGAAAAAAAATGCAGTTATAAAATTATTTAAAGTTTACTACTAACGTAACATGTGTACTCTTCCTTGTTTTGTAGTTAGTACTATTTGACTTTCTGAATGTCAAAATATTCTTTAGAAATATTTCAATTTGTTAAATTACCACTGCAAATTTTATTTTACCATGATTCTTTTTTATTATTTACTACAGGGTTTACCATTAATGTTGATATGGACTTCATGGGGTTCAATAAAAATAGAAAATGATTGAATGCTCACTTATATTAGGCGATATTGAATTTTAAAAACAAAAGGATAATTATAAAATTAATTAATTCTTATGAGATTTTTTATTTTTACCTCAATAACAAATATAATTTAAAGCTATTTCTACAGATGAATTACAATCACGGTAACAATTATATTTTATACACAAATTAAAGGGAGTCGTTATTAGAAAAAAAGGTTGGAAATCCTTGTTTAACGTCAATAATTTTTTGTCAAACGTTCGAAGTAGATCTTGATACACGATTTAATTTAATACATCCTTTCATCAAATTAGTTTTATGCATAGCTGCAAACAATTAAGTATCATCATTTTCGACATATTATCATAAAATATTCTTGAACATTAATGGACGATTAATGTAGGTAATTAATACATGTAGTCAGATTGTAGTCCTAGTTAAAAATATCATTTTCAAGAACCTACGATCTTTGACCATAGATCAAGTTGGACAAGATTTAAATTTAAAGTAATTTTTTTCAATTGTTGGTAGATATGACTGCATTTATGGCTAATTGACAAGATAATTTATGAGGTTTGAACATGTATCATATGATTTAGAAGGCTTAGTTGACCAAAATTAGGTGATTAGTCTTTGCAGAGAATACAATATAACTGTGGACTGTGAAACCAGGAGCATAAGTATTACAAATCCTTGCGACGAAAGAAGGAATAATTTTTCTTAAGGGTTAAGGGTACTGGTATATCAAAAATTGAAATTAAAATTTGTGAATTTTTGAATATTATTAATTCTTTATTCATCAAATATTTTCTTTAATGATTTAAGGACAAACTCAAACTAACTCTTTATTTTTTAAGTGACTTAATAATCTGAAATAATTTTCATTGTTTTAATCTTCGTCATTGAAATATTCTATGTTTATATTCTTTTATAATCAGTTTATATGAATTTTCGATTGTTTATTTTTCATGACTACTCATTTATAATGATTTAGTGGAATTATTTATTTTATAGTCATTTTTTATTATATAATTACAGTGAAGTGTTAATATTTGAAATATTTAGAGGTTTGAAAATTACTCCGTTAATTTAATTTTTTTCTTTGTGAAAACATGCAACAGCGAGAAGATGATTTATTCATATCATTTTGATGCATTATTTTCAGTAAATAATAAACGAAAGAATGTTTGAGGATCAACCTTTAAAATATAGAGAGCCATTGTATCATTATTGCTCTAAATTGTTTCTTCTGAAGATGATTATTAAGAAAATTTTGTTGTTCGTCCAGTTCACTTTTTCCATTGATTTATGGACCTCGTTGTATATGATTCAGTATTGACTGACATGATACATTTGCGTGATAATCCGATAATCACATCTTGATCAACTTTAATTATTTACAGGATGACGCAAAATAAACTCCAAGGTACTTTTCTATTGGATCTTTTTATCCACCTACTTTTTTATAGGTAAAGTATACATTTTTAGAATCCTGAGCGTTGCCAAATTCTGATGGTATATAAAAAAATCGAAAAAAAACATCAAAAATTAAAAAAAATTTTTGGACGAAAAATTTAACAAGCTTTTTATTCCATAAAAGCATAACAACATTTAATTATCGAATTTCAACTTGTCCTCCATCTCTAAGAAAACATTCATGCAAACGTCGTCTGTAGTCGGCCACAACGCGTTCACGATGTGCGCGGTCTCCACGGATTTCATTGGCAACTCCTTCAATCGCTGCTCTCAACTCTTCGAGTGTGCTTGGACGTTGTTCGCGATGATAAATTCGACCTTTCATGTAGCCCCACAACCAATAGTCACATGCTGTAAGATCTGGCGAGCGAGGCAGCCATGTAACTGGAGCAGAATGCGCCCGTGTTCTGCGACCTATCCATCGATTTGGAAACTGTTGACCCAACAATTCAAGAAAATCTCCAAGAATGTGTGGCGGAGCGCCGTCATGCTGCTCAATGAGAGAATTGAAATTCGGCCAAGTTTGAAGCTCTGGAATAACGTGCTCTTGATTCAATTCAGTCATCCAACGACCATTGATTCTGCGCTCATTTCCAGGATTCTAAATATGTATACTTTACCTATAAAAAGTAGGTGGATAAAAAGATCCAATAGAAAAGTACCTTGGAGTTTATTTTGTGTCACCCTGCACTATTCGCAATACTACAGACTAAACGGATTTGATAGTATTTTTGCATTGTTTCGTTTGATGTATAAATATTCTCATTTTTCACTTGAATTTAATAATTAGCATTGAGTTTTACATGTTTTTTTATAATTAATTAAAATATGCTGTATTATTTTTTATAATTTATTGTAATCGTATATGTGTGTGTTAATCTTAAATCATTAAAAATGACTTAATCTTTGAAGCAAAATCCGTATTAATCTTTTTGAAGTAGTTTTATTCGGGTTAATAATCCACTGTGTAATGGATTTTATGAGTAAATAAACAAAAAGTTAGAGAACTTGTAGACTGACAACTATTTTATATATATTAAACATATTTGCTTAAAATAAAAGTTACCTGAAACAGGTGCTCACGTGGATATCACAATGCGATGAGATGCTTCGTCAGACGGCCCTCGTTCCGGGCAACCTGACCGAGGCCGAGCAACTGCAAATGGAGCACGATAAATTCCAGCCGATACTCAACGAGGCACATCCACAAGCTGTCACTTGTGCCGCGTTTGCTGAGATGTATATCCAGCAAATCACTTATCAACTCGGATCAGAGAACGATTCAAATTCTGTCACATCTGAATTGTCAAATCACAATTTAACGTCCACAATTTTTTCACGTCGTAAAGAAGCCCAGAATATTGCTGAACTAGTTGCAGATCAGTGGCAGAAACTCGTCTACGCTGCAGAAGAAAAACATAAATTACTTCTAGCTGCAGGGAATTGGTTGGTTTTATTGATTTTCTTATCAAATAACGGATACATATTTTGTTCCATCAGACTCTTAGAATTTTTTATAATTGAAATTAAAATCTGTGAATTTATGAATATTAATAATTCTTTATTCATCAAATATTTTCTTTAATGATTTACATACAAACTCAAACTAACTCTATTTTTTGAGAGAAATGATTTATTTTAATAAACATGAACTTTAAATATTCCCTTCTTTTTTTACATATATTTAATTTTATAAATTTTACAATTATTTAAATCTCGATCTGGTGAAATGTTAATGGACTATTATTAATGTTCATATAACAATCTATTCTTGACAATATGAAGAAATACTGTTTACACAAATTTTGTATCCGAGAATCTAAGATATTTTCTTAAGATATATAATATAGAAAAATTGGGTACTTCATACATAAAGACTAATCATGAAAACAGTACAGAAAAGTCCTAGTCAAAATCGAAACCAGAGTAAAGAAAAAGATAAATATGAATGACTGTACAGTGTGATTGAGAAGATATACAACAGAAAAAATATAAGGAATAGTTAATTTACATTTTACCACATTGAGATTTAAATAATTGTAAAATTTTTAATAGATTAAATATATGTAATAAAAGAAGGAAATATTTAAAGTTTAGATCGGATCGAATATTTCTTAATTTGGAAAATATATTATTTAGGTGAAATAATTAAAATTTTTAAATAAAAATCAAACAGTAGCTAATATGAATATTTTTTTTCATTTAGGATCGATATTTTGGTAATTAAGAATAATAGGCGTATTAAAAATAACAAGTTTGTTATGAGAAACAAATCCATTAATTTTGCTAAATTTCTAAAGATTTCAACTGCTTATTCTTTAAATCTATAAAGATTCGTTCCATTTTTGACACAATTTCCGATGTTTTGAGTTTTTCTATTAAAATAGCTTTTTATGTAATCTTTAAGACACCCATCTTTACAGTAACAATTACATCGACATGTATGATGAAACTTTGCATATTTAGCGATTAAAAAGAACAAAAAGTGGTATAACTTAAAGTGTTAAACGAGACATGTATATATATTAGGTAAAAAATAATTAACAATACATATTTGAGGGCATATGTGTGTGTCGGTGATCCAATATAATCTCCATTTAAATGAAACAGTACAGTATTTTTCGATCTCTAGAATAAATAATAAAAAATATTAAGTCAGTGTAGAACTGTGTTAAACCTAACTATGGTCTGCTTTAAAGCGGATTGTTAAATGAATTCAGTTACCCAAAATTATGGGGGATCAGTGAGAAATGTCTCAAAAAGAATACAGAATTCGTCAATTAGAGAATTTCTTTGAAAATAATATTAACAGTATAAATGTAAATAAATCTGCTTCATTTATAGCTCATATTTCTGTAACAATAAATATAGGCGATATTTCTTTTTTAATTAAAAAAATCTATTGTAATATTTATATTTTCATTTGTTATTTACTTCGTCTTGCAAATTTGTATTTCTATAAAATCTATTCTTGTAAAATTAGTTTTACTTGATGCCAATTTGATCTAGAAATGATTTTTACAAAACAGATAAAAGGATGGTAACGATTTTGTACCATAATTTTGTATCTTCTTATTAAATATTCTATTTAAGTGAAATTTTACTTTATTAATTTTTTGAAATCCTTTAATTTTTGCAAATAAAAGAGAAATTAATTTTTAATATGTTATTGAATGTAAAAGGTTCATATTTTAATGCTAGATTATTCTTGGAAACATTTTAATCTTAGCTGAGGCCTTTAAATTTATAATAATAAATACCACTTATGCATGGCTTTCCAGTTCTGACCACCGTCTGAAAGCTTTTCGGGTACCTTTATGCGGATTGTAAGAATGCGAATATCAATATCAGCAATTTTTTTAAACAAGCATTAAAAATATGATCGGTTATGTCACCATATAATCAGTTTTGATTTGAAATGAAATTCATAACCTTAAGTGACATTAATCAGTAATTTTTTTGGGTTTTCGATTAAAAATTTCTATGAAATCTTTGATTTAGTCATTCATTTGAGAGCTTGTAAATTTAGATCTTGCGATTGTAAATTTAGTTGAATTAGTTTCTGATATGAACAGCAGTAGTAGATATTCATTACTTTATTTACTTATAGTTCCACAATCTATTATTACATCTTTACATAAAGTAAATAACATTTTTTTATTTCAAGTCAAAATAGAAAAATTAGATTGCTTTTATTTTTTTCCAACATTTCTATATCTTGACTTATTAATTAATCTGAATATTTTTAGGTACAAAACATCCGATCAAGTAACCTCTGTATTAAGATCATTGGAGAAAGAATATCGCAGAGCCGAAGATTGGTGTCAAAATGAAAAAGCTTCTTCACGGGGAGATCAAGTCACTTATCTCGGCGATTTACTGTCTAGACATTTTGAACAAAAGGAAGCATTTTTGAAGGCTTGTATTCTGGCAAGGTGACTTATAATTTACCTAATTTTTTACTATGATTATAGGGTTGTCTCATAAGTTTTGTCGTAAAAATAACACCAAAATACAATAAAATATAAAATGTTTTATCAATCGTCCACGTCATGCAAATGCGAAAAGTAGTAGCCATTGTGCTCAATACATCTCAGTCAACGTCCAGGGAGGCTGCGTATCCCATTTTGGAAAAAAATCACACGGTTTCTTGTCAAATCAATGAAGATCTTCGATGATATCGTTGACACCGGCATAATTCTTTCCTCTAAGTGCACATTTCATTGGAGAGAATAGATAGTAGTCAGATGGGGAGAGATCGGGGGAGTATGGTGGATGTGGTAGTACCCGTGAATCCAAGCGCATTCAGCTTGTCCTTGGTCTTAGCAGCTTTATGCGGACGAGCATTATCGTGGAGATAATGAAAATTGTGGTTTTCTCCATGGAGCAACCGTCTGCGCCTCTGCTGAACGGCGATAATGAGACGATCCAGCTGAGTACAGTAGACATCCGCACTGATTGCAGCATTTGGAGGTAAGACATCTAACAAGAGCAATCCTTTACTATCCCAAAAGACGGAGACGAGATGCTTTCGGTTTGTCAGTCTTCGTGCCGGGGTTGCAAGTGGGTTTTCATCCGATTTTCTCCATGATCTATTGTTGAAAGCGCCTTCATTGTCCCATTACACCCATATCTAATCGCATGTGATGATTTGGGACAGGAAATCATTCCGGTGATAACTATCCAATAGCTGTTGACAAATTCTTTTGCGATTATCCTTGTTCTGTTGTGTCAGAGCGTGTGGTACTCAGCAATTTTCCAGATATCGGTATCCCATCGCACTCAAGGGCCGGTACATCGTGGTTTTATCCTAATTAATTCCCTCTGCAATGTTCCTCGTTGATGCACGCTTGTCTTCAGTCAGAAACTTGATTATCTCCTCGTCTATGTCAAGAGAGGGCCGCCCTTCGCGGACTTGGTCGTCTGTGTTAAAGTTGTTTTCACGAAAATTGGAAATCTACCTTTCACATGTTCTCTTTGAGACTGTTCCAACTCCAAGGGCCGTGTTAATTTCGTCCGTCATCTGTGAGGGTGTTAAATCCCTTTTTAGCATTAGTAAATTAATTTACGAATATCACAGTGATTAAAATCCATTAGGATGATGAAAATGTGCGAAATTTTCGAAAATGCTATTATTTTATTAAAATAAAAATTCATTTAGAACAGAAAATAAAAATTATTGGACATAAGTAGATCGTAAATGCTTTTTTATCTAATTCACATTTTATTAGGGATGGCAAATATATAAGAATTATTTATGTGATGCAAGGATATCTGCAGTTAACATAGATATATGTGTGCGACAAAACCTATGAGGCAACCCTATAGTTTCTCTCTAGTGATATAGATATATTTAAATATTTAATTAATTGCACCAATCTAACATTAAGATTTAAAACATTTGACTTTAAGTTTTATTAAACTGTAGTACTTTGACCATTCATTTTTTCCGTGAGGCTCAGGAACACGGATATGGCTTTTATTATGTTTTAAATCAATTTAAACTTTACAAAATGGAAGTACAAACTTATTTATATTTTTCGTCTGTTGATTATGAACACATGATTTAATGTATAAAAAATTGTAATATCCTTAGTCAAAGAGACATTTTCTTCTCCAAAAATTTTGTTTTATGTTTAGTGAATATTTAATAATATTCCTAGTTCTTTTGTAGCGAGTTTGTTAAAAAAACCCTCCATTAACATTATTTACCTTCGATTTTTTTCCGCTATTTTCAGTCCACCGTGATAAAGACAAAAGGGTAATTTAATAAATCTTAAGGTCTTGACTGCAACATACAATTTGTATATGGTTTTGTTAATTTAATTGTTGTAAAGATCATTATGAGGAGTGTCCCAAAAGTTCACGGACTGAGAGAATATTGTAACGCGCGTTGTGTGTACGATGACATGAGGGGGAACCAACCAATTGTAATTGTGAACTCTCATTGGCTGCCCGTCGGCATGTGTGTGAAATACGAATGTACTAATTTGTCATTTTTCTCTCTTGTAGTTAGTATGGAAGAGGCAGTGAAATCTCAAACGAGCAATCATCTATTTCCTCTGGAAGGAAGACACCCCCACTGCAGATATTATGCACCGTTTACACCGTGTCTTTGGTGATGTCGCTATGGGAAGAACGGCTGTTTTTAAGTGGGTGCAACGATTCCAGACAGGGCGTCAATCATTGGAGGATGATGAACGCACAGGGCGACCAACAACCTCCGGATGTCAAGAAAATGTGAATGTTATCGAAGAAGTCATTCTTGATGACAGATGTGAAAGTGTGTGAAACTGAATGGTGATTATATTGAAAGGTTCGATAGCGATTCTGATGAGGATTGATCAATTTTGTTAACTGGAATAAACTTTTTGAATTTGTTGTTACTTATCAGTACGCGAACTTTTGGGACACCCCTCGTAGTTATTAATTTTCTAATAATTTTTGAAGCGAAAAAAATTAACAATAATCCTAAAGTTTTGTTCGTTTTTGTCACGTCATGTATTGTATAACCAGCTCAATAATTTATTGACAATAATTAATGAGCCTTCCATAGAAAAAAAAATCCGATAGCAAATGTGAAATCTGAATACCACATATAATACTAAATAAAAATCGTATTAATTTTAACAATATAAATAAAAAACTCTTACATGAAGTTTAAATGTATTTAATTTATATTTAGACGAACCTCAGAACAGTTCACTAAATACCTAGGTCGACAGCCAGCTAAAACCCCTGGAAAAACCAGTGTTCAGGAAAAAGTTGATGCTTCAATTAAAGATTTAATGGTGAAAGAACAAGCAGTTCTTCAAGCGTGGGCTGCTAGAAAAAGTCGACTGGATGAATGTTTGGATTTTATTAGAGTGAAGGTATGTCTTTGAAAACAGTGAATAACTTGTCATATAAGTGATACATAACAATTTGTGCTTATATTTTAAAACTATCATACAAAATTATCCTAGGTCAGCGGTTTACAACTTGGGGTACTCGAAAGGTTGCTTAGGGGTAATCAAAAAAGTATTATGACTTAAAATGCAATTCAAATCTAGCTTAAAAACTCAAAAGAATCTTTAAACAAATAAGCAAATGGTTATTTTCTTATATTAAAATAATTAAATAATAGGAAATAGTACCGTATGCTGATTTTTTAAACACATTTATAAGGGCAAAATAATCGTCTTGAAAGTAAATATATTAGGTTGGTCGAAAAATAATGGCGGTTTTGGGACACAAACTTTAAAGACGTGTGAATTCACAGAAACAAAAGTTTATTAATCAAAGTATGAACCGTTAGCATCAATACATTTTTGCAAACGAGAAACAAGTTGTTTTATTCCATCAGCATAAAATGCATCGCTTCTCGAAGCGACGAATTATTGGAAGGCATTTTGAGCATCATTTTGGTTTTTGAAATTATTTTCACGTAGGAAGTTGTACAAATGCCTGAAAAAGTAGAAGTCCGTTGGCGAGAGGTCTGGTGAATATGATGGATGAAGCAGGGTTTCATAGCCCAACTCATTAAGCTTTTGAAGAGTCACTTTTGAAATATGAGGTCTAGCGTTATCATGAAGAAGGTTGGGACTTTTTCGATTGATCAATCCCGGACAAAGAGTTTTCAATTTCTTATTCATTTCATCAATTTCACCAAACTTTCACCATAACCTTACGGGGTGTTAATTTCGGTTTTGGAAAGTGTTTCGGTACATCATCTTTGTCCAACCACTGTGCAGATCGACCTCGGTTATCATACAGAATCCATTTCTCATCACAGGTAACAATACGATCAAGAAATGGATCGTTTTTATTGCGAAGATGATTGGCAGAACAAATTTCATAGCGTGGGTTCTTTTGATTTTCATTCAAATCACGTGGAACCCATTTATCAAGTTTCTTGATTTTTCCAAGTTGTTTTAAATGATCCTGGACTGTTGAATGACTAATGCCCAACCCATCTGCAAGTTCTCTGATTGTTGTACGGGGATCTGTTTACACCATTGTCCTCAAATTGTCGTTGTTCACAGCAACTGGACGACCACGACCTTCTTCATCTTCAAGGTTTTCATCTCCATCAGAAAATTTTTGGAACCATCGCTGCACTGTGCTCTCAGAAGCTGTTCCCTTGCCAAACGCTTTATTGATATTGCAAGCCGTTTCTGCTGCTTTACGACCCACTTTAAATTCGTAAAAGAAAATTGCTCGAATATTAATTTTTTCCATTATTAATTTAGCGCCGTAAATATTCTAAAAAATAACAGCAATATGTTAATAATGACTATATGAATATACAGCTAGGCATAAGATTTCAAATAATATCTAACACTAATGCATTTAAACTTATACACATATCAAAGTAGATAAACAAAATATAAAGCTCAAAAACCGCCATTATTTTTCGACCAACCTAATATTTGTATATCTGAAATTACTAGATGATTTCTTATTTGTGTGTGTACACGCACATATATATACGTGTGTTTGTGTTTTATGGGTACTCACTAAATAAACAATCAGGTAGAGGGATACTCTAAAGAAAAAAGGTTTGGAACCCCTGCCTTAAGTTATCCGCATCCCTTCAAAATTTTTATAATTCCAACATGTCCTACCTCATGATTTCATATAGAGGTCCATGGTAATAAAATTCCTAAAGGGTGTGTTTTATCATCGGTACATTAGAGTATAGAGTTTTTCGAACTAGAATAAAGGTTTGCAATCCTAAATAAAACTGTTGTAATCATCAAAGGTTCTTCGTTTCTAAATCTTATTGCAAATGTAATTTTGGTTTAAAAATATATTGTACAGAATGTATCAGTCTGAATTAGAATTCAATTGATAAAAAGTAATCACAAATCTGATCAAGAAAGCATGTAACTTTGTGATTATTCTTATCGTAAAAAATTGATTACTTCAGAAAGCTGCTTTGTCATTGATTCAGCTAAATTAACAAACCAATTGTTAACTTTTAATTAGTCAAAATTTTGAAAATTCTTGGGTTGTCTTTTTAACAAGAACCACAAGTTCTCCGTAGGGTTCAAATTGGATCTATGTCGGACTACTTTAGTACTCCCCATTTTTCTTTTTATCCCTTCGTTAACCTTCTTTGAGTTAATCAATTAAAATTATATTTACCTGATAGTTTTTAAAACGAAATACGACCAGTACCATGGATAGTAAAGTTACGCTAAAGAATTACAGAACCTGGATTTTTTGTTGACTGACAAAAAGTGGGTTTTTCGTGAACATTTTGCCAAAAATATTTATCTTATTGTTTCACTACTTTAGTTTCGCCTATTAATAATACTCTTCCAAAATTAAACTGTTTAATCTCGATATTTCATGACAATTGTAGATTTTAATTTACGATGTTTCTTCGTTAGGAGGGGTTTCCATGAAGCCGGATAGTTTTCATAAATATTTAAAAACTATAAATTTAAACGTATATTGGTGCAAAAAACTCGGTAAATGATATAATTTCATTTATTGAGACTTGGGAATCAAAGTTATAATAGGAATTTTAAATTTTTGCTTCAGATTTTGAATAGTATGTAGAATTTCCATAATGATGAATGTTTTTCTAAAATTAATTAATAATTAACTAATGATTTCAAGACTTCTATTAATGTTTTATAAACCATATCCTATTATCTAATGTTTCAAAAAATGTTTAGGCAGAGGCCGATGAACTTATCAGTAATTATGACGAGGCCGGCGTTACATCTCCTAAATTAGACGAGATCTATCGACGAATTATTGCTAATCTCGAATCGAAAAATTTAAATCAACACACTGAAGTGATAAAGAGTATTAAAAATCGACTCAATCTACGATTTGCTAATCAATATGTGCCGAAACCAAACCAGTTGACAACAGGACAAAGTGGAACCCCGGGGTCTAGTGTAGTCACGACCCCATTGGCATCTCAGACACAACCCACAAAACTGAGGACACAGCTTAGCTCGGGATCAAATTATGGTTCCGGAGATTTGAATAGGTTTTTATATTTATTATATTATATATTTAAAGAAATTTGAATTTTATTATTTGATTTAATAATAAAGCAAATCGATGATTATGATATTTGTCCTAAGAATCATAATATTTTCATTAAGAGTGAATTTTATAAATATGTATAATACAATATTGCATATCACAATTGTTAGGAATTATGAAATGTTAGGAAAATTTTTGAAATGAGGTTAAATTTAATATATACAAATGAAAATTTAGATATATTTAAATGTAAAGTTTGTAAAATTAATTTTAAAAATTGATAAGATCTAATTAAACTATGAAGAATTAATAGATATTTGAGATACTTTAAAATATAATATACAAGTTAAAATATAGATTTTTAAATGTGTAATGATTTTTAAAAATTAATAAAATTAAACGAAATGATTAAATATTTTACAATGTTATTGTAATTTAAAATCGATAATATTATTAAAAATGAAATTCATAAAATTAAAATAAAATCAAATATTAATATTATAAGTATTTTTATTTATACCCGCTTAAGATTAATAAAACAAATGTTTCTCAAAAATAAGTTTGTTTAAATATTTTTTTGTATTATAGTAAAATTTGAATGTCGGAAATAACTTGTAACCATTATTCCGAGGATATTCTAAGAACATCTAACAACAATCATAAATTAATGTAACATTACATTTTCTGTAAAGATTATTTAATAAAATTTGAAATTTATAGACAGTGAAGCTTTACTACAAGACGTTATAATCAAAGATAGAACTTTGCCAATATATTTATGTCCAAAACATATATATATATAT
>MQRK01218925.1:12936-24638 GCA_001938485.1 Girardia tigrina
GACATCCTTGTCATTTCTTTTCTTAAAAGAGGCATCAATATTTCAATTTCTTTCCCTGTACTATCTTCATTAACTTTTATCAAAATATCTTTTATTTTTTCCTCCTCCAATGGAGTTGCCTGTATAAGTTTCTCTAATTCTATTTTGTAGTTTAACATTCTGTTTTCTTCTGACTAGAGGTTGTTCAACTTCTATAATCGTATTAATTGATTTATTTGTATTTTCATAATATTCTCTTAATCTTTGATTTTGAATTTTTTGTTCTCTAATTTGTTCTCGTAATTCTTCTATTTCATTATATTCCAGCATTCCAACTGGAATATAGTTTGAAGCATCCTTATCTTCTCCTTTATCTATATCTTCGACCTCTACTCCATGTATTGGTCGCTTTGTGTTTTGAGGAAAATATTTTCTATTTGATGGGCAGGACCTTACCAGGTGACCCCATCCTTGACTTGTAAAACATTTCATTTCTCCTTCCTGATTTACTTGTTCTCTTATCATTTTATTATCATTATTTTTATTAAAACCAGTATTATTATTCCGATAATTATTACTATTATTTCCGCGATAATTTCCTCTTGATCCTCGATAATTATTATTACCTCTATTATTATTTCTATAATTATTACTTTCATTATTACTGTTTATATAATTATTACCCCCTCTATTATTATTTTGACCTCTATAATTTCCTCTATAATTATTTATTCGGCCTCTATTATTGCGCTCCGCTCCATCATCATTTCTTACATTCCCATTATTATTATTAAATCGATTCGTGAAACCACCACCTCCACTCTTTTCGGAAGGGTGACTGTTTCTTGAATCTACATTTTTCTTAAAAATAGGTTGTGAACCTGTAGCACCAATTTCAATATTATTTCTATCGATATTATGAGCTTCGATACGTCGAGCTTTTTGTACTAAATCATTATAGTCTGTGTAATCAATTAATGCCAATGCATTTCTTATATACTCATGTATACCCTCTAAAAACTGATCTTGAACAATTGATCCTACTCTAGCCCTTTCTCCGAAGGCTTTATGTGCTAATTTATTTAGTGCGAAGCTATACTCTGTTATTGTTTCCTTAGATTTCTGTTTACGATTTCTGAATGCTCTAGTATATATTTTATTTAATTCTGAATCTATTACAACTATTTCTCTTAACTGTTTCATTACTCTATCAATTTCTGTTAACTCTTTATTTATTGTTTCAAATGCTTGTAAAGTGTAACCTTGTAAATATAATGGATGTCTTTTAATCATATCTGATTCTTCCCAGTCACATGCTATGGCATAGTTTTTGTATTCTGTAAAATATGTATCAAAGTCTTCTTGTTTGCCTGAAAATTTATCTAATGGAAGAAAATCTAATGATTTCTGTATTCTTATCTGCCCTGTCTTTTTACTCATTGTGTTTGGTACAATCTCTATTTTTATAGTTCTGTTTCTTAACTCCGTTTTGTATTTTTATTTGGCTTTAAAATGTATATTCTCGAAAACAATAAAAAAAAGAACACAAGAAAAACTCAACAAGGGTGACTTAAATTCAATAAAATCTATTTCGTTGATTATATTGAAACGTGTATAGCCCCACGTTGGGCGCCAAATTTGTTGAGTGTTTGTTGTGTTTCTATTTAATTTAAGAAAAAGTCTGATTTTATTTGCAAAATTTATTTTATATAAACAGTTTATTACAATTTTATATTAAGATGAAGGTGTTGAAAAGAATAAGGTTTATTTGGCCCCTGGCCGATTTTATATTTTAACTTCGAGAGTCTTAGCGACAACTCGAGTAACCGTATTTAAAAAGGTTGAGGACGCTCTTTCCAGTGCATTTATATATGTATATATTTATTTATTTATAAAATAAATCTTTAAATACAAAATCATTTGAAAAATTACTTTGAATAATTACTACACTATTTCAGTGTTTCAATTTGGTTTCACAAATTATTGAATTCTTTCGACTCGCACACTTTCGGTGTGAAATTAAAATGAATGTTCACTTTCTGATCTAACTTCTTTAAATATAATTGTCGAGACTAATTTATTCGTCGTCTTTCAATAAACAAATAATACGTCATGTAAATAAACTCGTCTTGACTTTCAAATAACACGTCTTGTAAATAAACTCGTCTTGACTTTCAACTTCTTAATGACTTTTTCTGTACTTTAAAATCTAATTAAGAATGACCTTTTATACTTGCTCTTTCTTTTTAAAATCAGCTTTATTTTTATTTTAAATAAATAATTTATTCTTTTCTTGTAATTATTTATCTTTCCTTTTCTCTTCCTACTTATCGAATTCTCTTAAGTATTCTATTTATTTATATAAAAAATATAATTTTACATTTATTATCATAAATATTTCATTTATGAAAAAATATAATTTGTTTATAATATTTATTAATTTAAACACAATACATATATTATAAATTTTGAGAATATTACCTCAACAAAAGAATTAAAAAAGAGTTAAAAAAATATTGACAGAAAATATTTATTGAATACATGTTTGAATATTGGTTGATTTATTTGTCTGTATGATGGCAGCATAACGGGAAGTGAAATTTATCAGGAAATTATCTCTGTTCATGGTGCTGATAGTGTTGGAGAATCTACAGTGTATCGGTGGATAACTGAATTTGACAATGGCAAGACTTATTTTGCTTGGGGAAACTGCGAGAGAAAATCAACAAAAACAACCCCAGAAAACATTCTGTTAGTCTCTGGAATTATTAACGTCAATGGTGCAGTGACCATTGATGAAATTGAAGATGAGACATCCCTCAGCCATGGAACCATTCAGCGTATTGTGAGTGACCATTTGGTCTTTCGGTCTGTTGCCAGTAAGTGGGTTCCTCATGCATTATCAAATGATCAAAAGGTTAATCGTGTCACTGCTGCTAAGGAATGGTTGAAAATTTTGAATAGAAAATACCAACATTAACATATTGTGATGGTGGATGAGAAGTGGTTTTACATGAGAACTGTTGGCAAGATAAGAAGCAACCGTTGCTGGGTCTCCCCTGATGGTGATCACAGTGAACCCTTTCATGTCGTGAAGCGTAGCCAGTTTGACAGAAAAATCATGCCTGTCATCGCAGTGTCCTTCACTGAAAAATATCATTGCGAACTTCTGCAGGAGGGAGAAAGCATGAATAGCGAGTATTATATCACTTTTCTTGTTAATATGGAGAAGAAGTTTAGTCGACGTCTTTCCACTCAACTGGAGAAACATGATTTTCATGCAAGACAACGCGAGGCTTCATGTTTCCAAAGTGACGTCCATGTTTCTCGCAAACAAGAATGCTACCTTGCTCCGTCAATCACTATATTCCCCGTTTATAACATCTTGGATCGCTTTATTCACTCTTACTTGGAAGATCAGCGACACAAAACCAATTTTCAATCTGCAGATGAGTTACATCAATTCATTACATCATAACTGAAAAATATTTCTGCTGATCGATGGTCATCTGAGATGGGAAAACTGATACAATGCCTCTCTAATGTTATAAAGAAGAATTGTGATTATGAATGAATGTATTACACAGGGTTGTTTTTTTACATTGCTCGTTAAAAATGATATTGACATTTCAAAAATCTCATTCTTTCTGGTATGAACTAATATTAAATTACTCATTTTAAAATTTTTACTAAAAAACATAAAAGTTAATTAATTTAATTAACGGCAGATATGCCTCACATTCGGTCAATCATCTAAAATTCTCTCCATATATACTTATTTTTCCAGACGGAGTCCTAATCACCATCTATTCCAGAACAGATATTATTACATTATCGGTATACAATATTATATATCAATTTATGATGAAAGCCTTTGTTGCATTTCTATTTCCTTTTATATAGTCGTACAATTTTGTTTTTAAATTTTAAATGAACTTACAAATTAACTGATGAATCCCAACAAATGGTCTTGCCTAAAATTCTGTAGAATTTATATTGTACCCAATTAAATTCTTCTTTCCTGATAATGTCCTCCAAGAAGACAGTCAAAAATATATCGAGATTTTCATGATATTTTATACAAGACACTAGATCTGGAATTCATAAATATTTAGATACGTTTTTGACTTAAAATATCTTTGATAATTATTCTATACAGAGAACCTGACGTGTCCGAGAACAGCAACAGATATGCGATAATCTGATGGAAAGTTTAGGGTGCATTTTCCATACTTGGTTAAACGATGATCATTCCTAAAAACCGATGTTTTCAAATTTCTATCTCCATTCGTGATGAAATATAATTCAGAAAGTGATTCTGTGCGGAAACGATCAGCCTATTGAAGGGTGCGGGGGAAGGCCGCGAGTAAAGATACCGTGTGAAAACTAGGGCACATGTTGAAGATGGCTTCGGCCCGAAACATGGTGCAAATGAATTCATGTAATAACCGGGCATTTTTGCTCACACACAAAAGAAATTTTGAATATTTTGATAAGTAAGGCCAATGCTAAGAGTTCTGTGATTCAATTTTCTGATTTTCACATTTTAAATGTAGTTGGTGGTTTTGAAATAGTTCTTCTGTAATTTTTTTTAATTCAGTTAAAAAATTGATAATTTATGAGTAAACGTTTTTCATTCTAGGATTTTTTTAATCTTAAGGATTCTTGGGTTTTATATTGTTTCAGCTATCGGGAATTCAATAAATTTCCATAATTGTTGAATAGTTTGGTATTTGCTTTTAGTCCATGATTCTACAAGATTAATTTTATAATGTCTGATGACAAATCAATCTATCACTAATTTATCATTAATTTAATATTTTTTCTATTTGTTTATTCGGGTACATATTGTTATTCAAACGTTTCCTTAGAATGTCAAGTCCGCCACATGCTTTCGCAAAAGATGAGGAAAGATTCCATATTCTATGAATTAAACCCTTGATCATAATATCCTTTT
Organism: Girardia tigrina; assembly: GCA_001938485.1. Lineage (NCBI taxonomy): Eukaryota > Metazoa > Platyhelminthes > Tricladida > Dugesiidae > Girardia > Girardia tigrina. The sequence goes on from MQRK01218925.1 coordinate 17,873, forward strand.
ATCTCTCATCGCAGTGACATTTTGATGTTGTATAAAGTCCTGTGTCTGTAACCTTTCTGTACCAATCTGTTTCATATTTACCATTCATTTTTTTTAACAAGAACATCCAAAAATCGGAGAATATTATTAACCTCCAATTCTGTAATGAAAGTTATCTATATATATTGAAAAAACAAAATAAGAATTATATCATAAAATTATTGAAAAATTTCCAATAAAATTCAAAATCAACCACAAATATAATAATGTATACAACAATAAATGAACAAAGAAATCATAAATAATTATAGTAAAAATAATAATATTAATATTAATAATAATAAAAATAATAATAATATTAAAAATTAATTTAAATCTATCTATTGTTCTAGTTCTGGATTTTCAATAACATCTTTTCTGTTTTGGATTTCCTTTTCCATTTCTTCATATTGACAAACAGGTTTATCTTCGTCGAGATTTGAATTTTCAGATTCTTTTGATGATTTAGTCAATGCATCTTTGACATGAACTTGATGAATTAGACTATTAATGACTGGTTGAGCTATTGGAGGACGTTTAAGTTCAGATCTGCGGTAAATTATAATTTCCTAAAATAATAGTTTTTATCAACCAGGAGGTAATTCTTTTAGTATTTAAATCATAAAATACATTTTTGAGTTTGTTAATGAAGTTCTTTAATCCTAGTTTAAATGTACATTGTGATCAAAAGTGACAGAACTGATGATGCTATATAAGTAGTGAAAAAAAAATATTCGAATAAAAAAATTACAATTAAAATATTGTGATTTTGCGTTATTGTAAGATTTTTCAATTAATACGACTAATAAAGTTTTAGATATAGATATATTTTTTTCATATTTTAATTTATCGATATTTTCTTGCTTTTTTTCTTACATTTATAATTGTTATATTTATCCTAATTAATGCGCCTTTTATAAAACTTTTTTACCACTAGTGGAGGGACTCGCTGTGCATTTCAATAATCTGATAGCACGTATTTAACATCACAGTAACATAAATTAGAATGTTTAAAATATATCAGACGTGCTAATAAAAGTAGATGAGACCTCAGATAGCCCTCGGCCACTTTTGTTATCTAGAAATTTTGATATTGTGCAATAATACAATCGTATTGATCAGTCTTATAAACTTCGTGTATCAAAGATAAATGTTTTCCTAAAAATTTAAAATAGATCTTCCACTGAGCAATGAGAAAGTTTGTGGTAAGTTTAGTTGTGTTTGGCCGTAGCGCATCTAAACACAGCTTACAGATAAACATTCTTCTTTATATCTAAAATTATTTGTTTTGAATATCCAACTTAGATAATTGTCTTTGATATTTTGTCAATATTTTATGAAATTTTATCTTCTATTACAATATATTAATGATCAATAAAAATGAATAAATACTATTAAAAACGTCAAATTTTAAAATACTTAATAATCGATTTTTGTCATAACTTAAACTATATTTAAATGGACAATACGTAAGATATTTTTAGTAATTCTTATTGTTCACTTTGATTTAAGTGAACTGAAAATCAATACCCTGAGTTGATTTTCTGTCACAAGAAAACCAGTTTAGTAAAAGAAACATAATTTTAGAATTACCTAATAATAATTCAATGTACAAATAATTATAGAAATTTATAAAAATCAGCAAGAAATACAGGGTGGGCAATAACACAAATTATTCAATAAGCGCTGAGATTAATAATATTTATATCTAGCTTGTTTATATATGTAGTTTTTATTAAATTTAGCTTGCTTATATCCACGCACGCATTTTGAAAAGAAAAATTGAGTTATTTTCATCGAAATTCAGCTCTTAGCTTAAAAATGGAAGAAAAACTGAACAAAGATAAAAAGTCTTTGTGATCAATACTTTTCATAAAACTCCAGATAAATCAGAAACGTGTTGTTTATTTGAACAGAATATTCAAAGGAATATTAACTGTGCTACTGTTTCAAAGCTTATTAAGCGGTTCGATGATAAAGTTTCAACAGATGACTAAGACCTAGACGACTCTTAACCGTTTGCAACTCAGAAAATCTTTAAGACCCACAAATTCTACAAGAAAAGCATCAATGGATTTAGACATTTGCAGAAGCTCTATTTGTCGATTGCTTAGTCAATTATAATTGAAACCACTTAATGGACGCATCACATATAATATTGTACGATTAAAAAAAATAATGTTTTCCGACATTTTTATTAATATTACAACCTAAATTGCTATGAGAACAAAAATCATTAACAAAACTCTCGTAAATAGGCATCGTTCTAGATTGATAAATTACGACTACTTTTCCACTAATAATTACTCAACCAATATTAACATTATAATATTTAATACATTCAAAATTTATCGGTTTATTTATTTATTTTGAGATTAAAAATATATTGAAAAATTCCATAATTATTTGAAAATAATTTAAAATTTATAGTTTAATAAACATTATCGAAGTAATTCGAAATTTCATTTTTGAAAATATGTATATATAAATCGAAATTTTATACAAGAAAATTATGTTTAATTTTCAATATATTGTAAGTAGATTTCTATCCAGTTAATTTATATTAATTAATTAATTAATTATATATTATATATTATATATTAATTAATTAATTATATTAATTAAATCACTGGCAAAGTAGTGGGCGCGCGCAGCTGTGAAAAACAATTAGCTGGAAAACGAAACAGATGAAGAGATACATAAAAGAGATTCGTCAAATGCTTTGAAGACCGCAGCAGGGTAATAGAGACATTTCTCTAAAAAAAGGAAATTTGATGAAATTGAGCACACTACACAGCTATCTGCAACATAACTGCATCGAGTATGACTCTTTTCGATGTGAAAAAAAAGTTCAGGAGTCAATATTGTCTAAGAAGATTCAGACTAAATTGAATGAGTTTTTCATGAGACAGTAAACATGATACATCCCAAGTACTAATGATGATTATGCAAAAAAACAATAAAATCAATTTGTATATAAATAACAAATTATCTTATTGATTTATTTTTCTTAATTAAAATGTTTTATAACTTTTGTTTTTATTTCTTTTATATAAAAAAATAAATTTTTTACACATTTTTTATTATACCAAATATATCGAATACTATTTGAAGAAATTAGATGATAATGAGAATTCATAAGTGATATCCTATCAGCCGGAATCAAGCAGGTGATGTAAATTGAACATTATAAAGTTTTCAATATGGTCCGGTTAATGCGACATCAACATCACGTCTCGACAATGTCATACTAGCCGGACTCAACTGTACAAAATGATCCAAATCTTGATATAAAAAATCTGAAATCGTGTTACATCTGGATCTTAGAGAGTAACTTAAATTGCAGGATATCCGGTTACCTTACATCCCTAAATCTAGTAATATACACATACAAAAACATAAATTAATTACACAATAAACATAAATTCTCAGATGTCATTTTTCTATTCTTTTTATTAGCTTACTTTCTATATAGGTTATATAGGTACATAGGTATGTATCCATGGAATTTAGAAACCTATTTTTGAAGGCTTTTTATTCAATCAATTTTCTTCAAACTTAACACACTCATTCTCGATGACAAGAAATGATTATGTAAAAATTTATCGATAAAAAGTTTTAAGGTCCCAAAATGGGAAACAAACGGTCCCATCGGAGTTCGTGAACAATATTAATTGAAAAAGATCTACTTATAAATTATAAGCAATCTATATTATTTTTTTAATGTTTTTTTGAAATTATTTTTTAATTAAAACTTTGTTGGCAAAGTAGAGTTCTGTCTGCATAGAGAATGGATATAAAAATTTAATTTTTTGATTTACTAGTTACTGTTAAAATATATAAGTCTATATCCTTTCCACAACACGATTAAACCAGGTTTAGCAAGACTAGTTTAGAACACATATGATTTATTTTTCTAGCTTCCTTATCAAGTGTTCTCATTGTTACTTGTTTTAAATATCGATGTAACTGTTAAGGTTTCCCAGTTTTTTAATATATGTATGCTTTTCCAAGATCTGTATATACTAATATATTTAAAATTGTTTAAGCCATATGTATATATGTACTAATGTATTATACACCAGTTGAGAACACGTGTATGCACCACCATGTAAAAGAAGAGTCTCATTACCAATACTAGTTTATCTTAAAAAGTGATTTATTGTTGTAATATTCTTCAACTATGGAAAGCTTGAAAGCTATTGTCATTATGCTATCACTATGTTTTAATTCATTTCATACAATAAAAAATACGCATTATTTAGAAAAAAATAGTATTCATATTCTAACAAGAAATTCATCAATTCTGAACTAAAATTATCAAAAATGTTCTCTTAAAACAGTATTCATCAAACGTTACGCCAATATGTCAACAAAATAAATGTTCCACGTTATAAGCTGCACATTTACTATCAATTTTTAGATCATTCTTATCAATCAAAGTATAATAAATATGTTATGAATCAGATTTTCATTTTATTAGAATGAAGTTTTAAAAAACCGAAAATTGACTTGAAATATAAAGAAACTGTAAAATAAATTTTAAACTACCGTTAAGTCGGGCCCATAAAACCCATTTTTTATGAAAATTTTGTTAAATTCTAGTTTCTGATAAAATTTTAGATGGGGTCTTTTAAGCCGGACTTTATGGTACCGAAATTTAATAGGCAATTTGAGTAGAAAAAGAATTGATTTCTGTAGAAAATATAATGTTGTGAAAATATAAACAATTATTGATAACTAGAAAAAGATCCGTCATATATGACGGGTGAGCTGAATTTTCGTCTTTGAAAGTTTCTGTTTTAATTTTTAAATCGTAATTATTATTATTTATTATTTATTGTTTCGAATTCTGTGTCAATTTAAGAGTCGGTCGATTAAGTCAGCCCCGGAGTCTTTCGACGAATGCGCTGTGCCGAAAGAACCACTCCCGTTCCTCCGCAATTTCACATTTCATAGCGTGACCGACGGTCTAACTAATTAACTAACGTACTTTTTAGACAAATATATTTATTGATAATGAAAACGCATTTCAATTGATAGTGTTAAAATAATGTCATTAGTTGATACGGACTCCCGGAAATAATTAAGATAATCCCTAACTGACTCTACCAATACTTTATACATATTGTTTTACATTTTCCTCCAAGAAAATTAACACAGAATGAAAAATCATTATTATCGCTTTACTTTTTATATTGCTCTATTTGATTGTAAGTAAAATAATCTCAAAAAATAATATATTAAATCTCAGACATGTAAATTTAGTTACTCAAGAATTTCGTTGTGTGTATACAATGTCTATCCTAAAACCAAATCAAGCTAAGAACTTTTTAAACTTAAATTATACATTAATTTAAACTTTTCAGAAAGTTTTCGTTAAAACCCTAAAAATTTAATAGTCAAAAGAATTGCTTCATCATACATGAAACCTTTTCACCAATCAATCAATAACTCAAAAACACACTTCCTATTTAATAGTTTTATGAAGACTTGGTAAATTTAAAATTTATTTTTGAGTTTTCTATTAACACATAGTTGACCGGCAATTTTACTGTGAATCTATCTCATGTCTCCGACTATTATTTCGTAATTCAATGTGGAAGTGAAACAAAATAAATAACCTTCAATAAAATTTTTATAATAAAAGGGACACATCTAAACACGATGAACAAAGCTTTTGCAGAATTCTATATTGACCTGGGTTTTATAAATTGAAATAGCTAATGCAAGTGAAAAGACGAGTTCCCTCGTGACCGGTGAACAATACGCTGAGAGTCGATGATGGCAACTGTATATAACACTGAAAATTATAAAAAAAGAAATTTTATCTATTTAGCAAAAAGGTTCTTATATGTAAATTATACCAAGATCTTTTCCGTTTCCTTTATTCTTTTTCAATAGAGGATTTTACAGAATTAGTCGAATAAATGCGTTTAATTTATTATGGGATTTCACAGAACTTCTCAATTATCATAAGTGAAAAATGTCAAACTTTGTAATTTTATAAATTAATTTTATTTTTATTAAAAATTATTTGAAATATTTGAAGAAAATAGATATAAAAAATATTTTTATATAAATAAAGTCAACTGATATTTGATGAAATAGGTTACTCAGTCAAATATAAATGGAATTCATCATATTTTTATTTCATTTTTATGAGGAGTTAGTAAAAATTTTTCAAAAAATGAAATACATAAGAAACACATAAAGTTTATAAAACTTAAAAAAAATTTTAAAATGTTTTTTTTAAAAAAACAAAAAAAATTAAATTGTTTTGAAAAATAAATGTCTATTTAACAAAAAAATTAAATAATTATAAAAAATCAAAAAATGTTTAGATTAATTAAAATCGATATATTTTAATATGAAAATGATTAATAAAAGTTTTAAAATAAAAACTTAAAAATAAATAATAAACCGAATAAATTTTGTAATATTTTTACGAAATTAAAATTAATAATTTTATAGATTATATTTAAAGAAAATTTAATATATGAATTTTGGTGAAATGATTAAATTAACGAGAAATAGTCAAACAAGTTTAACTGGTTAAATCACCTTTCGTATCACCACTTAATTATTTGTGACCTTTATAATACTGCAACAACAATAAATGATGATCCGTTATAATATCAAAGAAATGTCGCTAGAAGCATCATTCCTAGACTGAATTATCACATGGTAAATATCATTTTCTATAACGTATAAAAATACGTCTCGCAGCTGTTTATCTTTCAAACTT
>MQRK01218933.1:0-10623 GCA_001938485.1 Girardia tigrina
AGCACTCCGTCCCCGTAGGAGGCCTATCGGGGGGCAGCTAGCACTCTTTAGTTTGGGTGGACCCTCTAAAGAGCCTAGTGGCTCAATACCATTCGAAAGAGATGGGAGGCCCACATATAGGAGAGACAAATCGTCATCTCAAAACCCGGATTAGCGAGCACTCGTAAATGAGTCGATCGAGTAAGGTTCTTGATCATTGGTTGTTGTAAGGATAGAACCTCATCCATTTCAAAAGATGAGTTTTCTGTTCTAGAAAAGGGTTTTGATTCACATTACGAACCGGGATTGTCAAAAATATTCCTAACATAACTGCAAGATTTGGAAAAATTCATTTCAATTACACTTCTTTCGGCTTTGATGATTTCATATTAGTTGCTTATTAAAAATATCATTTCATCTTACAGGTCTGTTGAAATATCATCAGAAAATTTAATTTTAATCTCATACTGATTTTTCAATGTGCCATTATTTATGCCTTTGAATGTCCACAGCAATTTGAACGCATCACTTGATCCAGTGAAGCAACCACCAAATCTAAAATCACGTTACAACACTTTCATTTAGTTTAATACCGACAATCTAAAATTTAAAATTTCAACAAGAAATTTTCGAAATATTTCAAACCGTTTCATTTAATTTTTTACTAGATATTGTTAAATTGTAATGAAATTTAAAATTTCTTTCGCATTCTACATTATTTGGTTCAAATCATTGCATTTTAAAAAAATTAATTTTATTTTCTAAAATGTTTTCTTCAAATGAAATTTTGAAGATTTGGGGAACAATGTCCGTCAACAGAGACTGGGTCAAGCTATTGCCTCTAGTTCTACTTGGATGGTGGAACATTCACAGCAGTCGTCACGGATCATCACCAGCGCAGATGCTATTTGGCTCTAACATATCCCTCATTAATAAACTATTTGTTTGATTGTCCCAGCAATGACGAACAACTGGAGTCGACCCGTTAGCACTTCAGGAACCTAGATACCTCGCCACCGCATCTTGGTGCGTACAAGGTATACGTCCCGAAAGACCTTACCACTTCCGAGTTTGTATGGTTGATCCGGGAACACCCCACTTCTCTTCAAACCCGATACACTGGCCCACACCGAATGCTTCAACTCCACACGGAAAATAATACGGCCACTACCGAATTCAATGGCACACATCGCACCGTCAATTTATGCAAGCTGAAGCCTTGTATGGACAACTCCACTATCCTTTCTTCTGTCAAGAAATCAGTTTCGTTCTCCACATGGGTTCAAATCTCGAACGCATCATATCTCATTCAATTACGTACGGAATAACAATCATCGCGATGTCTCCTCATCTTAAAGGGGGCTGATGTAGTGTCCTTTAATTTCTTATTAAAATTTTATTTAAATTCTATTTAAGAAGTTTCCAAGTCGAAATTAATTTTTTATTAAAAATTTTTTTTCTATTTTTTATTCAATTTAACAGTTTAAATCGAAGTCAATTTCATTGCCCAAATCACTTAATCATTTTTGTTGTTGTTCCTGATCGTATTGCTTTCGCATTTTTGAATATGAAACAAATCGTATGAAACATAGACTTATAATTACAAAAAATTAATTGATTAAAAAAGAAAAGAAAATAAGAAACTTTGTTTTAATATTCAAACATTAGTTTTTTTCTTTGAGTGTGTTTTGTAAGAATAAAAATATTTTATCAACAATGTCCTTATTTTTTAATCGATATTTAATATTTCTGCCCGACGTCACTCCAAGCCAAGCGACACCTGGGCGAGCTCTCAAGTCATCGATCGATCGATTTGATGGTCCAACCGATATGCATTTTTTGGATCTTGGGGCGATATCTGAGACCCTTCGTCTCCAAAATATCTGTGTCCCATCTTTTAAGATATTTACCGAATGAGATAGAACTTTCGGTGCACCACCAGCCCCTAGTTTTAATTTTTGATAGGTCAGTAAAATTATGCTTTATTATGAAAACAAGATTTAAATTACATTGAGAAAGAAGACATGAAAATAGTACACATTAGTAACAGTAGGTATACAAAATTGCGTCACCGTAAGTTTCCTCACATGACATTTGCTCACATGGACATTGCTTAAGAGTTTGTAATTAAAAATTTTTATTGAAAAAAATTTTTGTTATTAGTAATTTTCTATGAAAACATATTTTATCGCAAATTAATTAATGAAAAATCAATTCTGTGAAAACAATTATTTTTTAATTTATCAAATTTACTTGTGAGAAGAAATTACTTTTATCAAAATTTTTTTCACTGAATTTTTTTTCACTGTATTGATTTTTTATCAATTAATTTGCGATAAAATATTTTTTCAATCCGATTTTAATTAATAGAAAAAATTAAAATAACTTTACAAATATTTTTTAATTTACAAAATTAACTTTGTGCAAATTACTTTTATCAAAATTCTTTTCACTGAAATTTTTTTCACCGTATGTGAGCAAATGTCCTTATGAGCAAATGTACATGTGAACAAATGTCCATGTGAGTTAATGTCATGTGAGGAAACGTCCGGGAACTACAAGATTGTATTTGTAAAAAATCAGATTCTACTTATTTAATATTATATTTTTTTGGTATATATATATATATATATGAGATATTTGGTTTATTTTCGGACTTTAATTAGTGATTAATTATTAATTATTTTTTTGAAGTTAAAAAAGTTAAAAACTGAAATACTCGGATAGACGCTTTTCCGTTACATATCTTCCAGCAAATTGAACACATTTATACATATAAAAACATAAGAGTGTTACACATTTTAATCATGATTTAATAGTCTTTCATTTTTTTCTTATTCAGGAACTTGTAGGATTCATAAAAACATTTTCCTTTATTAAATCGTAAATAAATATATATTCAATTATCTAGATATATATGAAAAAAATGTTTGCTAGGTGGCTCGAATTATTGTGAGAGAAAAACACCAAGCACAATTTCCGAGTTATTATGCATTTAGACAGCAAGTCATTCAACTAGCCATGAACAATGCTATTGCAACTAGACTTGGAGAAGTCATTCTATTTGTGAGACGTACAGTGACAAAGAATCTACATAACAGTTGTATATCAGAAACAGCCCAATTGAAAATTGGTCCTTGGGATGCTTCTGTTGATGAGGATGTTTTTATGAAGACATTGACTTCTGATTTGATTGAATCTGGTTACAGTTTGAAACCATTTGAAAAAAAGCGCTGCAAATGGATTGTTCAAGGCGCAGCATGTCAATGTTTTGTGTTTAAATTGACGATTGATTTTACATAGATTCTCGAATTATTTCTATGAACAGAACTAGTTATTTGTTTTCAGACAATATAAGATGGACTTATAATTCCACAAGTGTTTTCTATGTTTTAATAATTTTGCCTTTTTCAATTTTTTTTTATTGTGAATTAATTATGTATTTGTCTTTATAAATAATACAATTGAATTTCATTTTATAATGATTGTTTTCATTTAAAGATTTACGATTCTTTAATAATAATGACGGGGACTCATGATTTACCGCATCCCACAGAATTTATGGTTTCAAGAGTAAGAAACTCCACACCGCGGATTCCGCCAAACTACCGCAGAATTAGCCTACCAGCCCTAAAAAATATTAATGCATTTCTTTAAAAAGTTTAAAAAATATATTAATATTTTTTTTCAGCGCTGGCCGGCTAATTCCGCAGCAGTAATTAATAATTAGTATTTAATTTCCGATATGGAAATTAATAAAATATTAATATTCGAATTAAATTACAGAACTTAACAAGTAATTTTATGTAATATTGTCACTGAGGATCTGGTGCACTTATAAATTTTTTGAATATTTAAAATAAGAAAATATCTAAAATCAAAAGTTCTTGAAAAGAATTATAAGTAAAAATATCTCTAATTAAATTAAAAAAGTAATTCTCAAAAGAAATTTCATGAAATTTTATATGCTAAAAATTTAATTAAAAAAACAAATAATTCTATAAATATTAAAGCTATATGAAAAGTTTGAAATTATTTGTTAAATAATTGATTTTTTAAATGTGAAGAACTTTGAGAATTATTTGTAGTTAAATTCTGTAGATTTTGAAATTTATTTTAAAATAAATTTTATAAAATATTGAATATAATCCTCTAAAATTATTTTAATTAAAAAAAATAAAATAATAAATTCAATTTTTAAAAATAACGATTTAAATAAATAACTTATCAGTATTTTTATGTATAATTAATCTGGTCAAAAAGAAAACAAAATAAAAGTTCCTCAACAAAAATTGTTTTAATAATTGTTAATTGTGATAGAAATAAAGTTTTGCGTTTTAATGAATTCTATTCTTGACCAAGAACTCAGTAGTCACCATTGCGATATTCTCTATCAGAAAAAATCTTCAGAGCTTACAATGCAGTTTTTTAACAATAAATAAAATGTGAACATTTTGGTATACTGCTTTGAATGCTTAATGTGATTGATTAATGAATAGAAATAAGAATGGGAAAAAGAATATAAGTTTATTTTACTTATATTATTATTTGGTTGTATAGGTTTTCAGGACGACACACAACATGCCGCGGTAAATCGTGGGCCCTAATAATGATTTTTAACAAGTTTAATTTTTTTAAAAATTTAAATTTTAAACACTAATAGAAACACATATCTGAAAGACAAAATGTGTTTGAAATAAACATGCGGTTGTCCCGTAAAAAATAATTCTTTTCTGAAATATTGAACCTTATTAATTATATCAGTAGGCTAAGAATATGCAGAAAATGAATAAGGGATTCTAGGATGTTCATATTTGTTCTTTAGAATTTATTTTCTGTTAGTTTCTTCGAAGGAAATAAAAGAACTGACAAGGTAAAACCAAGAAAATGAACCAAAATAGCAAGAGTTATGACCTTGTTTTCTTCAAATAGGTTTCGTTTGTCACATTATACGCGGCACAGGTTTTCAGAATACCATGCCCATGTTATATGAAGATTAGAACTTTAAGTTAAGCATAAAATTTTCTTATTTTATTTCGGTCAGCAAAGAAAATTATTATTCTCTTATTAATACATTGAGTCATCAAGTATGAAATTTATGATTAATAACATTTCCAAATTCGACATCTTTAATGCAGGGCATTTTTAAAGTAATTTTCACTGGGTGGCACAAGCAATGTGAAATGATCATGTGCGAAATTCTGTAACTTTTAATCTCGGATGAAAATAGTTATTTTTCCTTGTTTTTTTATAATGGATTTTCTTATTTCAAATAGTTTTTTATCAAGTGTTTTCAGATTTACAAGAAGAAAACACTGGGTGTGAAGGCAGTGGGGAGTAGTGACCTTGCTGTCGATGGTTGGATTGCATCTTAATGATCTGGGATGAATCAATCCCGGTGAAGGGTGTCGTAATGACGTCGTTGCATCTTCGGACAGGCGGAACAAAGGTACGCTTTAGCCCAACATTGGGGGAGTACCCGTTGAAAACCATCAGCGTTCCAGACCTCCTAAAGAGCCACAGGCTCAATACTCGAAAGGAGTTGAGGTGCACAAGAAGAAAATACACAAGTCACCCGACCCATAACATTTCACAAACAGTCCAATACGAGTTATATTACATAACACTTCAACACATGTTACTTTTACAAAAAGAATTGTTAACAAAGTCACTTTCTGAATGAGTATCACGGTTAGATTTCTTTCTCGTCTTTCTTTCCCCACATGAATTCTACCACAGCACTTTGATGATCAAACTTGCATGTCCCCTTTCAATTCATTCATACAAGAGTTGTCTGTCTCAGCTGAGGTTCTCGTGTGATTGGCTGAAACGTTCAAGTTGTAAAAAGAATCAAGTCTCTCAGGAAGCATTCTGTAAGGAGTTAGTGTTACCGAAGACGATATTACTTTCAAAATTACGTCGTTGTAGCACTGTAGGAAGTATTTCAACTTCAATTAGGGTAAAGCATTTATTGGCAATTGCTCAGCACAGTCACCTGCAAAGCAATGGATTTCTTCTGAAAACGAATGTCATGTTATTTTGACTCCTGCATTAAAAATGCTTCGAGTTCTGTTGTTTGCAAAATAGTTAATATGTCTTGGACTACTTGTTCCACATCAAACCGCTCTCCAAGATAATTCTGTGCTGATTATATAATTTCGAGGCCACCGCATCCTGATTTCTTGTAGTTGGCATATTCGTGTTAAAAGCTCTTAAAATGAGTCTCTGTTTCCTGTGGTTGTAGTGCAGAATCTCTTTTGTGTATTATCTCTGGTAGAATCAAGTCGTCACGCTGTAGCTACTTTTGTAAATCACGAAATATTTTCAAAATATCAACTATGAGACCGTTAAGCCAAACTTGATGCAATTCCCATGTCCATGTCTTCAAATATCTCCGTGCTGTTACTCTCACCTTTTTTAAATTCGCCTTTCACTTATAAAAACTTAAAAACTTATTTGTAGTCGTAAAAAGTATGAAGAATGGCCGTTACAAGGTTGACTATGTGCTCAGCAAATTGAACTTCGTAATGAGCAGAGAAATAATTCGCCGTTAGTTGAAATTGATGCAGGAGTTCCGTTGTCTTTTTAGACGTCATGAAGAAGGTAGTGTTACGACCGCAGTTTACAACTCGGAGGAAAACCCCTTCGCAACCCACACCCCGTACGCCCGAGACCTTTGGAGAAGATTGTGAGGATAGTCTAGCTCGACTAACCTCGATTAGTTTTAGACTGGTCCCGAGCGTGTTAGTGCCGTGAGTAGATGATGGGCTTCCCTGGGTTTGTTCGAAAACCCCTTACGACATTTAGAAATTCCTCGAAACCTGTGAGAAATAGAAAATTAATAAGTTTAATTAGGTTAATTAAAAATTTTACCAAAATGATTGATAACCGTATTGCGAAATTCCGTTTGATAAACAATAGCATCCTCCGACAGCATTATCCAGGAATGATTTAGTGGTCCGATAAACATTGCCGATGATTCTAGTGTGTGGCCTATCCACAGATATCCTGAATGTACAACCGTTATATGAATGTTTATAACATAAAATAAATCTCACGATCACGCGCATCCTGTACACTTTGTTTAGATTTCGCAATGCAGTTTTCAGTTTTGCAGTTGCGAATCGCAGATATCGACGAACCGAGATGAAATAGTCCTTGTTTATTCTATCCTCCCCTACCTCGTATCGTTACGAGATTACATACAGAATGTCGCATCCTTTCCTTTTAAATACTTGTGTAAATTATATACAAGAGCCCACAAAAATTAAAAACACACTTTTGTTCACATCTGTTTTCAAATTTGTGTTACGATAAATTATTTACCAGACGAATCTATTTTCAACTTCGTGTTACTATATATTATTTGCCAGACGAATATTACTGTTAATTTGAAGAAGAACTTAGAAAGGTATCGTCGCTACTTTGGGTTTAATTTATTTCCTTTTGGTTTAATTTAATTATTATTTATTCGCATACTTAATCACAATGATTATTCCTTTCATAATTCTATTGATCTCTGGCATAATTTAATTGTTTCATCTTCGTTCAATTTAATTGTTATTGATTCGCATATTTATTTATTCATTTCGAACTTTGGGTGGTTTAAATTATTATTTTATTATTTATTATTTGACTTAATGACCCTAAGTTGGATATATTTTAATTTTATTAAAGGTTCGATTTTATTTATCAGTTAATATAATTGGCTTCAAATAAATATTCAATTTCATTTATTCTTAGTAATACACTTGATTTGTTTCGTAATATTATTCAAAATTATCATGATTGATACCGGGATGGAGTCGATGGAACTTGAGATTCGGAAGTACGATTATGGTTCGTCTCCGTATCCAAGGTATCTGGTGGAGCGGTCCTTGAGTTCGGGTACGTAATCAGGTCGTACGGATGAAATTAGTGTAAATATTTGTACATACTTCCAGAGTAATCATTGTTTGAATAAATTAATTAAAATTTATTATATGGCGTCCTCTAAAGGTTGAACAAGTTTAATATTTAAGTATGAGTGTTATTATATTTGGCGCTATGTGTTATCTTTAATATTTGATTATTCTCAAACAATTTTAATTTTGATTGTCTTATTTTGTAATGAGTTGTTTTTAATTAATTAATTTAATGGTGTGTAGTTGTTTAAAGACTTAATGATTTTCGTAATAACGTAATGAATTATTTTAATTTGATATAAATTTTAATTCGTTTTATAATTTCTGTTTTTATAATTTGTCTGTTGATGAAATTCTATTTGGAATCAATTTAAATGTTTTGTTCTGATTTTAAAGAAAAATTTTCATCAACAGACAACAATTTATCAATATGCACGATTCTGGAATGTGCTATATTCAAATAAATATCTTCATTTTTATGCAAGTAAAGGTCTAAAACTTGTAACAGGTATGAGACCCGATATCATGATTTTAATTTCAAAACATAACATAATAAAATTAATTGAGATTTGTAACAAATTCGGAAAATTAAAAAAAATATTTTTGATTATTGAAATATTTGTTTTATTACTTTCATTTTACAATATTATGATTGTGAAATTTTATGAATTGGAAACCTCTGGTTAGCCGTATTCAAAGGTAGAATCTTATTAAAATTTTTTTAAAAGTAAGTGTATTCTTAATAATTTTAAACGTGAGCGACATTATATCAAATTATTAAGAGAGAACGAGACACAGTCCTCGTTAGGGCAACAAAGAGTGATTAGATAGAGTTGAAGTGGAAAAGTAATTTTGAAGCGACGATTAAAACAATGTGATCGAAATATAAACTATGGTGACTTCAACTTCAGAGAGGTGTAGTATGATAAAAGTAAAGTTGAAATGATAATCAGAACCGTTATGATTGGAAAAGAGTAAACGTTTCGAACTGTTCATCTTAATAAAAATACCGATCTTTGTATTAAGTGTAAATTATCTTTTTCGATTTGATGGCTGGAATAAAGGAGTACAGCGTTCCTATAACTTTGCATAACAGTAGTTAGTTCAATGTTCAGTGGCGAAATCGTATCTTTCAAATTAAAGGCTTTCACTATTCCTAAGATCAAAATGTCGAATAAAATTGTTATTTTGAAATTCAATCGCCACTTATAAAATCAAAGTCAATTTTTTATTATTCTATTGAGAAACTATAGTTTTTGTGATAATTATAGCGTAAGTCTATATACGTCAAATGTTAGTTTCGTCCCGAATTAGACCCCAAGATGAGCGAATATGACAAAATTATAATAACATGTAATGGAATTTGATTGAATATGATGAATACAGTAAAACGTAATTGAATATAATGTATATATAAGTAGATCAACAAAGGTAACTAAGTTACGGGGTGATACACACGAGTTGAGTGTAATTATGAATAATGATGGAGTCACTGCTCAGTAAGGGACTTAGAGAGACGGTGCAGGCAGACCATGGCATGCACAGGGGCACATGAGCTGATCGTCATTTGTTTCTCTAGGATATCCTCGTCTGATGCAAATAGATAAACTCGAACTTGAGAAATTGTACGAACCTAGTTAAAATCATCCCCTCCAGAAACTGAGCTATCAGTCGGGTCATCGTCGTTATTGGTCAAGAACCCGAAGGCGATCCGACGTACACACAACGTGTTAACGTGAGCGAAGGAGGCACGTCTGCTCCCCGTTGACATGTAATTGGATAAGTTTCGACAGAGTTGCCGTTGAACTCTAATGGAAAACGGATGGGCCTCAGAGCCAACGAAAATGTTGTTTTGAAGGGGAGCACGACAGTAGCTAGAGGCTTAGAATTTTTTATCCAGATACGCAGCTCCGAAACACTCTCTTCAATGCTTTTAAAAATGGGGTAAATTCTGTGAACAACACACCAGCATGTCAATAGATCACGGTGCAACGAGTTCTTCAAAAGCTTCCCAAACTCCCTTGTTTTGTCTGTATTAGTGCTATCGCATTCTCTAGTAACACTAATCAGCTTGGAATTTGGTGCGGCCCTGGTCTTAACGGCATGCTGAGTGGCTTACTGCAGTCCAAGGGCTCCTATATGTTGAGGTTCGTTGAAGGCTTTAAATACGTTTTTTACTTCACGCTCTTTTGTTACTATTCTCGTAGAGACTTACTTATAATCCACCAGATTGACACAGCTATCAACTTGCGCTGTGTAAGCAACAAAATCGTGTAGCTCACGAGGGAGTTCCTTCTGAACTTCTCCAGTAACGATCAGCAGCATTTTTTGGTAGCAGTTTGGGTCTCTGTAATGTAATATCGATGAGAGAGGTTAAAATTCCTCCAATGGAGAATTCATTTCTGTTGTATACGCCAACTTCACAACATTAAAAAAATATTTACAATTTAAGAACTAAATAAAAAAATTAATGTAAATCCTAAACTACATTAACAATTAATAAAATAAAAATTCAAAATTAAATTAAAATTCATATAATTCAAGATTTATAAAAAACATAAAAATTCAAACAAAGAATTTGTTTTATTATATCAATTAAAATTTACAATTGATATTTGAATTGGGTGGTGGTGCATGGTCGTTCTTAGTTGGTGGAGCGATTTGTCTGGTTAATTCCGATAACGAACGAGACTCTGGCCTACTAAATAGTGTGATTGTGTTTAATCGCAATTACATTACT
>MQRK01218934.1:21363-31548 GCA_001938485.1 Girardia tigrina
ATTCGTTGATTATGACTCCGAGTCGAGTTGGAAGTTCAAGGTAACGTTGAAGCTGAATAAAAGAAAAATCTCGTTAATTAATGAAAACATTAACAGTGACGGGAACCCTTTTGGAGATGGTGCAGGTCGACCATAGAATGCATAGGGGCACGTGGTTCGATCGTCGCTTATTTTCTTGAGGCTCTTCTCGTTCACGACATGAAATGGCAGCCCAAAGCTTAGAATAATGTTAGTAAAGGATAAAAACATCGACCCTTCAGGAAGCTGAGACCACCGGTCGGGCAATACTCGCTACCGGTTTGAACCCGAAGGCGCTCCAATGTACACACAACTTGTTGATGTGCGCAGAGGAGACGCGTCTGTTCCCATAAGCAATAAGAAGACAGAGAGCAATCACCGAGGGGAGTAGGAAGAGGTGTAAGATAAGCGTGAGTTGCCGTCTAACTCAGGAAAGCGGATGGGGGCTCTGGGCCAACGAAGGTGTCTTGAAACGGAGGGAACACGACAGAAGCCACATTTCAAATATTCCCCCCCTGGTTACACTTCGTCACAAAATTCTGCTCCCCTCCCCCCTCCTGAGTGGCGTCATTAAAGGACAGCCCATGAAGAACATTAAAAGAAATGTTTTGAAATTTATTATACCACAAAAATCAAAATGATACTTTTTATTTTTGTATTTTATATTTAAAATATATTTAATATATTTAGCTTTTAATTCTAGAAATAATTTTAATGATTCACAAAACCCTTTGGTGTTATGGATATTCCACAAAAATAACTTTACTTAAAAAATGTTTATTTAATTAAATTTTAATGAATCATAAAATTGTATTCAATTTAATAACATTCTGTTTTTTCCGTTATTTTTTGCTTAAATTTAATGATAAAAGTAATTTAACTGTTTATATTTTAAATAAAGTAAAAACATATTTCATAATAAATAAATGTATATTAAAAAATATTCATATTTATTTCTATTAATGGTTGAAATAGAAGCAGAATGAACGTATTCGTCCTTTGCTAAATATAAAATAGAATTTATTTAATTATAAATCATTCAAATTCTAATAATTAATTACATTAAAGTACGTCATTTCAGAACTAATAATTTGTAATAAATTACTTTTCTTTTCTACAATTATCTTATTTATACACTTAAAAATTGTACACATGTAAATAAACTATTTTTATTATTTTACAAGTTTTTACTTATTTTAAAATGTGTATGTATTATTTTATTATCAAAAAACAATAAGATGCAAAAATAAAACTATCTTAAGGAAGACAACGAAATATAAAGAAAGGTCGCTGTTATAAGAAAATAGTGACACTTTTAACAGTTATTCCTTTGACATTTATTTGTTGTTCATTTGATTATATTTAATAGGAAACCCCTCTTCTTGAGATATATTGTAAAATTCAAAGCAATTAATTTTGCAAAAGCAATGTAATTTGCAAAAGCAATATAATATACCCAATGTGAATTATTCTGATTAAGTACATAAATCTGTGGCTAAGGTCGTGTTCACCGACAAAAACATCTTTCTTTCTTTGACTTCGATCCATGAAGAGCATTTAACTGTTTCGACTATTCTTTAATCTCTTGTGCCTGTTTCGTCCGTAATTACAAAACGACGTAATACGTTTATCTTATTGAGATCAAATATGGTCAAACGATAAATATGTTTTCGACAAAGGGCAAAACTGGTATCTTTTTGGTAACAATCTTCTGTAATCCTAAATATATTTGCAAAATATTAACTACCCCATAAGTAGGTAATCCTCACAGTCACAGCTATCTCCCTATTAGTGATTCGTCTATCGCAAATTGTCGCTGATGGTACCTGTGAGGAATATTTGGTGTGTTTTGATGTTTTTGTGTAGTGTTTGCATGTTTAAATGTTGTGTATTGATTTGGGATGGTGTCTCTCCTAATCAGATGGATGATTAATATTTTAATTCTTATAATCTGAAATTAATTTATTCAAATTTAGATTAAATATTCGAATTTTTAATTTTTTATTATAGTAAATTTTAAATAATTTTATTGATTTTATTTTTGTAAATTTGTAAATAATTAAAATCCAAATAATGTTTTAAATGATTATAAAAAGTAATTTAATTTTTACCAATAAAATTTAAATTAAATATTTTAAATAAAGTAATTCTTTTCAAGTTAGTTAAGATTTAGGATGAGAAGTATTAGACTTTACGCGATGAATTTAAGTGAAAGCAATGCTATTAATTTTCATAAAGATGATCAAAACTGGGAATGTAATAAATGTTCTACGAAGTGTGTGAGTTCACTTAACAGTGCTCATCACTAAAAATATCTGTTTGACACTTTTTAAATTTAGCAGTCCAGTATTATATTGTTCTTAAAGAAGACACATAGTCTCATAAACACGTATCTAATCACGGCATGATATTCGATTTTATTATTTTTGGTAAGACTAAGCAGAATTTGTTTTCTGTTAATGAATGATAACGATGATTTCCAGGTTAATACTAAAAAATTGCGTTATTGTTGTCATACTAACTAGGTCAATTAATTATCAACCGCCCTTCATGGCGATTGCTTACTTGAACTCAGATATACACAAGTATTAAAACTGAAAATATTTCTTTTGCCCCCATTGAATCTTTTTACAAAAATGATTTTTCAGAGAGAAAAAGAATTTTCATTTTTGTAATTTCTTCTATTGTTCAAAAAACTCACTCAGCTTTTATTTTTCTAAATAATATTAAAAAGAATTAAACTGATAATATTTTTCAAAGTTATTGATTTTCATTATGCTTTTCTTAAAAAGTTTTTTTTTCATTTGTAAACTAAAATAATCTTAACTTCCCTTGCCGGAAACTAAAAATCATGGTTATGGATTATAAAGAATTATAATACAACTTATTTCGGTCTACATTTATTTTTTTACTATTTTTTATATATTTTTATGTGAGTTGCAATTCATTGGCGGAGTTAATTGAATGAAAGATTGTACGAATTGCCGCGTGTTTTTCTTTGATATGTTGACTACACTGTAAAGCATCTCTAAAAATTTCTTTCAAATTTTGCAGCTAAACGGAGTGTCACACTTAGAAAAATGATATACCTTTGGATTTGCCTTTTCTTTGCGAGTAAAATGATATCCAAATTGATAATCAATGGTGAAGAGTGGGCGCCACATCGTCTACGTGAGATCTGGGCTGGCCCGATCGTCGTAAATTGATCCTGGGAATTGGATCGAGAGAATCTGCTGAAAAAAAGTAATATCCTACCGGTTTCGGATGGCGTTGGGATATAGTGAGGGCCGCCATCTTGCCCGACAGCTCTGGAACGATGTCGATTTGACTGATTGTTGTTGAAATTTGATGATTGGAAAATTTGATCGGATTCGGGAATCAAATGCATTTTCGAGTCAAAGACGTTGATTACAGGCGAATAAATCCGGAAGGTGTACAGGAAAATATTCAATAATTGACTGTCGATTTTGTTCGAAGGATCAGTGAAACAT
Source organism: Girardia tigrina (assembly GCA_001938485.1). NCBI lineage: Eukaryota > Metazoa > Platyhelminthes > Tricladida > Dugesiidae > Girardia > Girardia tigrina. The sequence goes on from MQRK01218934.1 coordinate 24,873, forward strand.
TCGATAACATCGTCGATTGTCAGTCCTTTGCAGATGGTCATGACCAATCGTTCGAATATTCACTCAGAAATTTCAATTAAATTTCATTAAAGTCGATAAAGAATTTGATGAGAAAATTGGTCAAAATAGAAAAACATTCCAAATCACAAAAGATATATTTTTTTGAAAGCAAGGACCAAATTGTATATTATTTAAACACCATAATTATTGTGTTAATTTTTTAAAATTTAATTTCCGACATTCTGTCTCTGTTCCAATGTTGTCGATTCACTCCATTGTTTTTTTTAATTAAATTTCGTATTTTTTACACATTTTTTGTTGTTACGTTTTGATAAAATTAAATTAGTTAATTAATAATTAATTCTGTTAAAATTAAATTAATAATTAATTAAGTTAATAAATTGTGGTCACTACAAATGGTAAATGGGAATTGAAGTGATTACAATGACAACGGCGCTTTATCAATATAAATTGACAACGGTCATCAGAGCGTGGCCGTTCCGCTACTGGGATAACCGACTCACAATGTCAATTCTTTAAATACGGCACTTGCGTTCATGTGTCGTTGAAATGGAAAAAAAACATTTAAAATCGGTAATAGATTTTTGATCCATAACAGCAGGACCAATACCAAAATAAAGTTTTATTTTTTCATCCAGTGGTATATCCACCTCATCGCTGTTTTATATTTTTCTTCAAATAATTGGTAAAATATTGCAAAAATTAAAGAAATTTAATTTTATTAGTTTTATCAATTTGTATAAATTTATTTATTTTTATAATGGAAACCATTCTGGAGATGAATAAAACAATTTTCCAAAGTTTGGTGGTATTCTGTTCGATAGTTTTTGAGTTAATAACGAACAAACAGACAATCTTCTTTATATATAGATTTCTCATCAATAGTTCGCCCTCTAATTTTATAAGAGAATTGTTTGACTCCAAAGTTTGATTAGTTTAACCCTTTACTGATTATTGATGCCATATGGAATCATAATATATATCAGACTTGTATAGCCATCTATGAATGAATAGGGATAACATTTTTTATTTAGATCGACAAGGAAGATCGATAAGAAGATATATTTGTTGTCAATTAAATTTTTACTCTAATTACTTTACTGCATTCGCATATATTTTACTACATTTCAGTGTATATATATAGCATATTAATTCTTTTTATGTTTTTAGGGCAAGATGGACTGATAGAATTGAATTTTTTTATGTATAAGAAAAAAAACTAAAAATTATTTTTTGGTACCCTATATGTACTCAAAAAACATACTTTTGGTGTGTTTAAATTGATATTCTTAATTCAGCCAGGAAAGGGTTAAGGTGTTCACACACTTATCTATTTTTAAAATCTTTGACATCAGTTATTATGCTCATTAAGATTCTTTAACATCTGTTTTACTTAGTCAAATTAGTTTTAAATATTTTACAACTAATATTTTCATATTTTTACTCATAATAAAAATATTATATAATATAGCTCGTTATTTATAATAAGTTTTTACACATTTTTAACAGCAGAAAAAGTATTTAACTTTGTCTAATTTTTAAATTCTGAACCCTTTTGTATTTTAAATTTGTCTGATAAACTCAAAAAGTTTGCTAAATTTGGAAACTAGATTACTTCTACAAAAAGAGCAACAAAAAGTGACAATAATATAATTTTGTTTCATATTTTTTTTGTTTCAAAGTCAAGTCTTTCTGAATTTTCTGTAACTATTTAATCTTCAAAAACATCATGTTTAATTATTAAGAAAGATAGTTTTTGGAAAATCTTGTCACTATAAGTTTCAAATAGCAGATAAAATATTGGTGTAAAATTGAATAATATTTGTGAGGAATATTTTCGTTTGGTGTTTATTGTTTGTTGTATTTGGTATGTTGTTTTTAAGATTGTAGATGGAAGACTGAAGTTTTGAAACTTTGAAATTAAATTAATATATTTTCAACAATAAATATATAATAATATTTTAATCAAAATATTTTAAATCTATTTGAAAGTGATTTTAAATATTTTAATTGGGGATTTTAACGTAAAGATTTATTTAATCATAAATAAAATATTTAAAATAAATCAAAATATTTTCGAAAATAATTTTTTAAAAAAATTAATAAAATATTTTAATTTAAATTTGTTCGAATAATTAGAGGTTTGGAAATAGAATTAAAGTTTATCAATCCAGAACGATGACTAAGTGCGAAAGTTTGTTGGAGAACTACCCTGGAAATAATTCGAGCTTTGATGGCAATAAAAGTATTGGAAATCATATTAGTGTTCTTAATAATATTTTGTACCAATAAATCGGATTGATCCAACTACTGCATATAAAGGGGTCAAAACAATAAGTCCCTAAATAAAGAACAATTTTTAAACTATAATACAGTAATGCAATAAGCTACATTTATACATTCAAAAATTCTTGGTCCTATATTAGATAAATTAAATTTTTACATTAATTTTAATAAGATTACTTTTTTGCATATTAAAAGACATCGATCCATAAAATACAACTTACACATATTTTCAGTCTTCTTTTTACAAAAATCCTTAAATTATAATAATTGAAATTGTAATTATAATTTTAGTAATTAATATCTGAATCCTTTTGATATGATATTATCCCTATATCTTTATTTTTTTGATTTAGTTAGGATAATACCTCTGAGGCCATGAAAAAGTTTTATTCGGAGCTTTTCAATTCAGTAAAAATTGAAAAAGACTCCGAATAATGAATTTTCACATTTTTTTATTAATAGTGAGTATTGAAATTATTTATGAAGTGTGAAAGCAAAGTTTGTTTGAAAGCGAGGTGACGGCGAAGTAGCCCTGGCGGAGATTCAGGGAAACTCAAAAAGACAAAGATATTCTTACCAGGAGGAGTAAGATGATGCTAGAATCGTAGTAGTCAGAAGAAAAACATCTACTTTCGTAAAATCAATTTTTACAATATAATGAATACCAAGTATACCATTTGCAAGTCATTAAAATCATTTTGCAAACCAATAAAATCATTTTGCTAATCAAAAATTGTTTAAATATTCAATAAGAAGTATTTTTTATTAAAATAAAATTATTTTGTTTACAAAATAATTAAGTTGTGAATCAATAAAATTATTTTACAAACCAAAAATTCAATGTTTAATGAAATAAATATTATTTGATTGCCTTATTATCGATTTTCGTTATCAAAGTTTACACAATATTTTAAAAATATGTTGATTTTTTCATGTCTTTACTGGTTTTTATAATAATTTTATTGGTTCATAAATTTATTTTTTGTTCACAAAATGATTTTAATGACTTGCAAATCGTATATTATTTTAATTACAATAATCGATTTGTTTAATATACAGTAATGCGTTTCGTCTTTCAATTTCTTTTCCACGCGTAAAGCTATTTCATTTTTTTGTCAATTTACTAGAAATATAAATCATTTGGTCCAAATGATGGCATCTGTAATGTTGACTAATTATAAACAATCTATATCATATAAAATACATATTTATATTTAAAATAGGATTCACAATATTTTTATTAATTCTCCTGAATTGTTGTTTAAATAATATGGTATAATTGTGGATAAATAAATCTTTGAAAATGACTTTTGTGCCTCTTTACAGCACCATTGAGGGCGAGCTGCAGGTGATACATTTTCACAATGAAAACAATAATTTGTCAAATTTGATCGCCGTCATAACATCGAAAATCAAAAGATTTAATCGAATTCATAAATTTATTTCTCGAGAATCAAAATAAATTGCTACGAGTAATCAATCACTTACACCATTTTCTGATTGAACACAATCTAAATTTAAATGGACGATTTAAACAATTCGTAATTTATAGTTTTTATAAAACAAATAATTTTTTGTGGATATTATTGTGAGATAATTAAAATAAGCTGCTTTAATAATATCGAAAAAATATAACATGGCGTCAAGAACAGGATTTCTCGAAGATTTTCTTCTACGAGATATGGAGACTTGATTGAGAATATTTTCCAGAAACGATCCGGACATTGTCGATCATATCAAATCGGTTGGAGAATTCGTGGATCTCTTTCGGGAAATGAAAATTTCTGAGGATAGAAAAATTGCAATTTTTTGCAAATATTTTAATCCAGAATTGATTATTGAAGCACGAGCGTCGGCCGAATTTGAGGGAGAAAAAGAATCTTTCGAAAGTTTATCGATAATTCTAAAGAAATTATTTGAAAAGAAAACATCAAATGTGGAGATTATCGCTCAGCTTTTCACAATCAAACAAGGTAATTCTGAAGATACTAATTCTTTTTCGAAGCGAATTCGAATTGCAGCATTAGGTTTGCGTGATGACAAAGAGCACATGGCTATCCAAGCATTTATTAAAGGCATGCAGAACAAACATCTGGCAAATGCTTTGAAGTGTGTCAAACCAAAAACACTTCATGATGCTGTGGAATTAATAAAAGATATCAAGATGGCCGGTAAAGATGAAAGAGTTGCAGTTTATGATAATGAGTTATATAAACTCACGAAAAACTATGAAAGTGAAATAACTCAATTACGGAAAATGATACAGCAGCTAAAAACCGAGATCGAGATACTTCAGATGGAAAGGAAAAAATTACCACATCAAACCAAAGGAATCCAACAGAAATGTTTTAATTGTCAAGAAGTTGAACATTTTGCAAGAGAATGTAAGAAGAGGCGCTGCTTTACTTGCCATGGAAATCATTTGAATAGATTTTGCCGTAAGAAAAATCTAAGACATTTTGAGGAATTTGAAGTAGACGTCGGCGGGGGGGGTAAATGAATCCGAAATAGAGACAGTCAACGATCCGAATGAATTAGGTGACGAGATTAACGAACTAAACATGGTAGATAAAATTAAGAACTGTCCTTCATATAATAAAGTCAAAGGATGGAACAAAGAGAAGACACAAAAAAATTATGAAGGATTATAAAGCAGAAAAATTATTGAATAATCATGTGGAGTTTATTAACGGTCACGGTTGTAAACCGAAATATGCAGTGAACAAGTACGAACCAACCTTAATTTCTATCTCAAAAAATGAAAAAGCACGCAACAAGCCGATCGTTAATTGCGAGATACTGGAAAAGAAGGTAAATGTTTTATTTGATACTGGAGCCGATTTGAATGTAATTAGGGAAGAATACTGGGGAAAAATAAAGAATGATAACCCTAATTTGGAAATTTATCGTAGTAAGTATATGATCAAGTGCGCAAATGGAAACATTGAAAAAGTCATTGGTAAAATAAAATTGGAAGTGACTATAGGTCCAACAAAAACAAAACATGTATTTAGTGTAATGAGAGGTATATTTCCACATGTGTTTATCGGCATTAGAAGTATGAAGCACTACAACATTTGTGTAAATCCGAATAAAAATGCGATTTTCATTAATAATATCGAGGTACCATTTATTTCTAGGATCATGACACCATCGGCTTTAAACTAACGTTATCCGCGCTAGTGAGCCGTAATGTGGATTACTGTAGAGAAAAGGCTCGATGACGTTTTTCGAACTTTGATGTCATACTATAGAATAATGTTTGCTTAGAAGGAGATTGTGAATATATGGTGCAAGGAATGACGGTGGATGAGAAAATCGTGCCTCGAAACAAGGTAAATGCTTCATTTTTATTTGTCGGAGGCAAACAGAATTTATCGAAACGAGAACTTTTGATCGGTGTTGGTCAGGTAGAAGTCGTAGACGGAATATTGTGGATAAGAATATTAATGGAAGAAGGGGGGGTAAAGAAAATACACACTGGGATGTGAATGGGTCACATAGAAAAGTTAACGGAGATCGAAGCTTTTGACAAATGAATATGATACAAAATGTTCAAGACGAAATGCAGGGAAGAGATATCGTAAAATCAAAAATGGAAAAAACACGATGCACGGAGAATGAAGAAATAATACGATCTCTGGAAGAAATTTTGAAAAAACGAGTTAACGTATTCAGTATGAATTAATTTGATTTAGGTATAACTAACATAATCGAACATACAATCGATACCGGTGATTGCAGACCGATTGCATTTAAACCAAGGCGGATACTACAAGGTTTAGAAGATAATGTAAATCAGACGATTGATGAAATGTTAAAAGCAGGAGTTATTAGACCCAGTGAATCACCATGGAACTTTCCAATCGTGGTAGTGCAGAAAAAAGATGGTGGTATCAGGTTATGCGTGGATTATCGGGCATTGAATGCCAAGACAACCAGATCAATATTTCCGATTCCGTCAAAAATTAACTTTTCGACACTGTTGGGAATGCAGATTATTTCACTGTATTAGATTTAAGCAGTGGGTATCATCAAGTACCGGTCAGAGATGTAGATATCGAGAAAACTACATTTATTACAAGATATGGACAATTTGAATTTACTCGAATGCCGTTCGGTCTATGTACCGCCCCGGCCACATTTCAGAGGATGATAAACAGAATTCTTAAAGCAGAAAACTGGTTGAGTTGTGTTATTTATTTAGATGATGTTTTAATATATGGAAAGACAGTAGAAGAACACAAGAAGAAAGATTGGATAAAATTTTACAACGGATAGAAGAAGCTGGGCTAAAATTATCACCAACAAAATGTAAATTCTTGCAACGAGAAGTCAAATATTTGGGCCATATTATCAGCAAGGCTGG
>MQRK01218942.1:0-13972 GCA_001938485.1 Girardia tigrina
AATTATTCCTTGTATTTTTTGTTTAAATTTATAATTTTTATTCATTCGATCTATTTTTGCGCCTTTATTGGATAGTAAGGGTTTTAATACATACTAACGGATATCGCCAAATAGTATCATTGATACTATTTAAATAGTATCACTAAAATTTTTTTAGGTTGGTGATACTACTTGGGCCGTGATACTATTTGGTGCTTTCAATTCCCATTAACAAAAATATCGAAATATGAATAAAAAAGAAAACAAATATCAATAATACTTTATTCATTAACGACTTCCAAAAATTCTACATCATCATTATCATCTAAACAGTCTACATCCTGATCATCTACATCTTCCCCGGAAATAGACTCGTAGGGAAATTGTTCAATCTGATTTGAAACAACTCAAGCCTCGCAAAACTTTCTTCCATACACATCATGCTTTGCTATATGCCAATCGTCAGGGTTCGAAATAAATCCTGATGATATGATTGAGTTTTGTATGGTTTCGGTTTTCAATTCATTCAAAGATTCTCCGACCCATGAATTAACCAATTCCTTCGATGTTGGTTTTGGATTACCATTTTTTGGCATAAACAACAAAATCAGAGTTCTTCCATTCATTAATACGAAAATATATCAAATCTTTCAAAGAACGAAAAATTCCTGTATCTCCTGCTTGTATATAAGGTGTCAATCCCGCTGGGATCACGATCATTTCAACATTTCTCTTAATACAATGTTCTTTTACTTGTAGGCCTAAATGAAATCGACACGAATCCCAAATAATACACTTACCGTTGCTTAAATCATTCAAAGGAAACATATGGTCGATCCAATTTATAATTAATTCTTGATTAACCCAGTATTTTGATTAAGTAGTATGCAAGATACGATTTTGTTTACAAATAGGGCTTCCATCCTTTCCTTTATGGATTACCAAAAGCGTAGTCCTCCTACCATCTGCTCAAATAGAAATCAGTGATGTTACTCTCATTGAACTAAAACTAGTTGATTTCATTACTACATGGTGTGGTCCGAGTAAATCCACAATATTTGTTTTGGCATCCTCAAAAAATACTGCAGTTTCATCCACCATTAAAGTCTTTTTAATATTTAAATAAGGAAGACGATTTTTAAATATTTCATATAATTAACATCACGTAAAATTATGTCAGAGTCTGATTATGTTGTTAAATTGGTAATTCGCCTTAGTGTAAATCCATTTATCTTCATAAACCCAGTTATCCAATTTCCAGTAGCCTTTAATTTAATATTAAACTCTTTACTCAATGCTACTGCCCTATCAGAAATATACTTCCGACTAACTTTCATTTTTCGTATTCTAAGATCTATTATCGCATCGCAAATAATTTGTTCTATACTTCCCAAACTGGTTTTCTTTCCTGCTCCCAACGCTCTTTTCATTGATGGTTTTTGATTAACAAGTTTGTCTTTGTTTCTAAACCACTGTTGAAACATAGAATTATCATATATTTCTCCGTTTTTAACTTCGAAATGCTCTTTTGCAGCATAACACATTTTGGCTTGCAACATAAACTCGATTACTTCTTCGTAGTAATTTATTTGTAATAATTTATTCGTTGTAATTTATAAAAGACAGCATGAAATATGGCATTAGTAGAATTTTGCTAACCTGTTTTAACAATATCTGCAGGTTGATTTTTCTTTGGCCAAGCAAGAGAACATGTAAATGGTTTTTGGTCAAATTTTCGTCTGCTAACTGAAGTTTAGATCTAAAATTTTTAAATATTCGATATAAAAAATTGACATACATTTTCAAATAGTATAAAAGTAAAATATATAAGTAAAATGCGGTTGATATCAATAAATGGCGATGTATTTCAGTAATATATGTAAATAATCCCAAATTATCAACTGAATCTCACCTGACAACAGTAATTTGCGCTAATGCACTTTTCAATTTTTCCTGAACTTTATCATGCGTACTAACGGCTTCGAAAAAAGAATTCGATTTCTTTGAAACCTGTCAGTAAAAATGAAGTTATAATGAGTAAAAACACTTGAAGCACACTTGTTTGGCGATATTAATTTCCACAATATCGAGATAATGAGACAGTTTATCATTCATCTGAGTGGTGGATGAATCTGTCAACCATCTGTGGGATTTGGACCGACCATTTAATGTCGAATATTTACTGTGGGTTGGATTATCGAGAAGACTAAATCCGGATGAGCTCGACGACGAACCAGATGGACTTAGAAAGATTGGGATTACTGAGGAAAAGATGTCTTTTGAATTCAAATTGAAATCAGGTTGGAAAAATAATTTTGGCACGTTTTCAAGTTTTAACCTTTGATCTGAGATAACTATTTAAATAATCTATTAGGATATATTAATAAATTAGAATGTATGTTTATGAAAAATACAAAAACAACTTTAAGAAAATTATATAATACAGCATATAATTTCATTAAAAACCAAACGATGTTTATTTACCCGAACATAGATGGCGTAGGTAAATAAATACTGAAACCCATGGAATTTAACCATGGAAATGTTTTAGCATGACTCTTTCAATGACAGAATATTTGTAATGTTATGAATGGGTTACATTTCTGATGTAATCAAAAAGAAATCTCCTTTCCGGGGCGCGTTAAAACACCGAAAAAAATGACTTCATAAAAAACCTCGAAAAAAAACGTAATTAATCCTACGATAACCAGGAGAAAAAAAGAATTATCAGAAAAGAACGAAAGTAACTGTAAAGTTTTGAGGAAATGCGAACGAAAGAACAAAGTTATAAAAACATATGATATCGCGTCTGACTTTGATTGAAGCTTATTCAAGATAACCAACGAACACACTCTACTTTACAATTTTTGATAACAAAAAAATGATAAATGATAAAAAAAATAATAAACTATAACTTTTATAAACTAAGTATATTAAAATAAGACAACCAATAACAGAAGGATAAAACGAAGGGTTCTTGATATCACTAAAAAAAGGAAACGGAGTCGATTGAAATAACCGATAATTACGTAATTACTTTGACGGTACAGCAAGAGTTTCGATATAGAATCAGACTTTGAGTTCTTCGTTCGCAATATTTACTTTCTTTAAAATACTGTCAATTTTGAGTGTTTGTTTTGAAGTTAAACAATCGTATAGAATTAGTCAATGACGTAGAATATAATCTGGTTAGATAGGAAATCGAACGTTTGATCACTTCAGAATAATATTAGTAGTTATGTCTTAAATTTGACGCACTGCCCAAATACGCGGATGAGATTAGGCAGACAAGGAGAAGCAATATTATAATGCAAATAATAATTAATTTGTAATTAAAATCGTTGATTTCAATCGATTTAATTTTAAATTTTTTTAATTTTAATTTTCTATTCCATAACAACGTTTGCCGTTATGGAATTAACAATGTAATATTATTAATAAATAATAATACATATATTAATACATAATAAATAATAAAGAATAATACATATATTAATACATATAATAATGTATATATGTTTATGAAGTAAATTGTGTCAGGCAATTTACAATAACTATCAGGGATCTCCTGTGCGGTCAGGCGGGCATACTTCTACGTAGTATCCCTGAGAAACTAGATTGGGTTCGATTCCGTCTCTAGGCTAAAGTGCCCGAAAGCTAGCCGATTATTGCGGAAAAGCCGGCAATGTATCGTATTCAGGAATGGGCCAGCAATCCATTCACTAGGCTACGCTTTATAATCTGGGTGTGAAGGCTGTGGGGAGTAGTGACCCCGCTGTCGATGGTTGGATTGCATCGTAATGATATGGGATGAATCAATCCCGGTGAAGGGTGTTGTAATGACGTCGTTGCATTTTCGAACAGGCGGAACTAAGGCGTGGATCCCAACATTGGGGGAGTGCCCGTTGAAAACCATCAGCGTCCCAGGCCTCCTAAAAAGACTCAGACTTAATATCATTAAAGGAGAAGAGGTGCACAATAACTATATTTTTACATATCTAAAATCACTAAGGGTAAGTAGAATCTACTTCTCTAACTATTCAAAATATAAATTCAGAAAGTAAGGTTTAGGCTTTTAATCTTCTTTGTAAAATTGTAATTATAAACTGAAAATGTTCGATACAATGTTAATTAAAAAGGTAATTGTGTTAATATGAAAATGTAATGTAAAATGGAAATTTAATAAAAGATGAAAATTTGTATCATGAATATGAGGAACTCTGAATTCGAACCCTATAATGAGTAAGTTCATTTTAGTGATCAAAATAATAATTTCAGTATATTTAGAAATTTTCATTAATTTATTTATTCATTCATTCACTTAATCATTATTTATTAATACTTAATTTAATTTAATGTTTTATTAAAACTTTTTTTCGATGTTTTTAACAGACCATGTACCTATATCTAAATTGTTTTAAACACTTGTACTCATCCTTTCGTTGCATTAATTTTATTTTTTTTTAGTTAAATGTGAAGCGAAATTTGAGAGACGAAGTTATTTAAGTACATGATTTAAATGTTATCAGCCAGAAATTTCGCGATTTGTTGGTATATTTTTTTACGATTGCAAAACGCGATAAAGAGATTTAAAAACACAGAAAGCACAAAAGACCGTCCGGAGATGTGTCATAAAAAGATTGCAAGAAACAAAAGAATATGCTGAGTGCACTAAAGGAATGGTCTAATGAAACCCTATAACAACAGTGAACTAAGTATGAAACTTATGCAAGAAGATTGGAGTCTCCTATACCAAAAAATGGGAAATTATACATTAAGATTTGGAGCTGAGGTCGTCCAAGTATCAACTAGTGAATCAAAAAAAATTTCTTATATCAATGCTTTACACGGCTAGAACTCTACTTGACCAACAGAATGTTTTTGCTATCTCTTGTAGAAGGGAAAATTACTATGACATTTTTTTGAAAATATTTATTGAATTAAAATTTTTATAAATTTTTCAAATCTTTTCGAAAAGTTTTCTGTCAATTTTGTTTTCTCTCAAGATATCATGTTCTTAATTAACTTGACATATATATTATTGTCTTCATTAAATTATGAATTCGAATTTGGAGACCCACGTTTGCCCACCGGTGTTCTACCCTCTTCAGAATATGGCATCTTAATGCTCTAGTGGATACGATGTTTTCTTCTTTTAAGTTTATCTTAACTCATGTTTGTATATATATAAATTATCCAAAGTCACACTACTGTTGAGCTCTATTTGCTTGTTTGTATTCATATTGTTTCTCAAGCGTTCCATAAGAACATTCAAACTACGATTTAGGATTTCAAAATCAGAGTATGAATTCCAAACTCTGGATTGGTTTTCTATAATACCCTTTTTTCTTTATTAAAGCTCTTTTTGGTTTCATTGACCTAACTGTAAAAAATCTGGCTTTTCAAAACCCCACAATCTATATTTACTTGTTTATATAGCCAGTCGAGTCAAAATGCACTTCATTGCTGGACCACATTTTGTTGGAATCAATTTCATTCCAATCCATCTTATCAAATATGAAATTTGCAAAATCAAATCCCTGCATGAAATTATTTTGTTACAATCGTTATACTAGCTGGAATTGATATTGGCAGAAACCAAGTTCATCGCGTATATTGTTCTATGACCTTCTGCCTTCGAAACTCCAGTTGCCGTCAGTATTCTACTCTGTGATTATGTTGGTTTTTCCATAATCTATGTCTCTTTCAACGCTTTCCGACATCACAACATTTTGATTTCTTCCCCCTTGTACAAACAGAATCATCCGAAATGCTCTCAATTGCGAATAATATTAAGTATCGCCAAAACATTTTTATTTCAGTATATCACCTAAAACGAGTTTTACACCTTCGTTCTCTTATCGATGGTGATTCTTTCCATTGAATATACTCTTCTCCAATGAAGGTCCGTTGCTCTGTTGATAATCAAAACATTTTTGTGAAAAATATATGAAAATCGAAAATATCAAAATAAATAACTAAAATCTTTACGTAAACAAAAACAATGATCTAAGTACCGGAACAGGAAATACTTTAATTATGGAACCGTTTTTAAAATAACAATTTAATAAATGGACCCCCTGTACGTATATATGTAAAACAAGAAATAATTTTTTAAAAATTCATAAAAAAGCAAAACTATTAACCCGGTGTGACTTCTAAATTCTTATTATCACTTATTCTTTTGAGCATTGTCTCCCGATACTTTAATGAGCCTCGCACCTGCTTAATGTAGTTTTCAAAAACCGACCGATTTGGTACGACTAAATGAGGACACGGAGGCGGTTCTGATTTTTCAAACGCCTCCCCCCACGTCTTTGAGAAAACATCAAGCTACAAAAATTACGACAATATAATTATTTGTTCAAAAAAAAATAAATTTTTAAGCACACAATTTATTGAAATATATTCAAGCATATTTCACCTGTCGATTAGACGGATCATTTAACACCGCAGGCAAATTAACGACTGAAAGATAAGGACTCCATTTGGTGATTGAATTTGCATTAGGATCTATAACAAAAGGATTTATTTTCAAAAAATATTAACCTACTTTAAATAATAATACATTTCAAAAATATTATAAAAACATTTCTGATAATTTTTTCTACATTTATAATCAGTCTACTCGAAAGATTAGTATTCAATTATTGCAAAATAGAAACTATACTCTTATTAAAATTAAACATTGAAAAACCGTCATATGCCATTTTACATTCAGAACCTATTTATTGTTTAGGGAATCAACAATAGTTTATGATAACATATCTAGTTGACCATAAAATTAAGAATTAATAGAATAATTGAGTGAAATGCTTTCTAAAAATTAAAGATGTTTAAAAGAACGTGGAGAGATTACTTGCAAAAAACAATAAAACATCACGACAATTAAAGACCCATGATTAAAAACTTAGAAGAACATCCACAAGATCATTAGACATACAAAACAGTAAAATTGATCAACTTCAGATTTTCCTAACAATTTCTTATAAATAATAAAGACAAATTGTTCTCAAATACCAGCTAAATGTAGGGACTTACTAAACATGAAACTAAATTTACCAACACGACTCAAAAGTTAAAGATTAAATAACGGGTGGATATTGTTTCAACAGAAAAATTCTGAGAAATTTATAATGTGTGTCAAAATTTTGGAACATACGGTGGTATAAGGCAGTGGTGTGCAAACTGGGGGCCACGAAAAAATTTTCTGAAGGTCGCCAAATTTAAATTCAGAATTTGCCGAAGAAAATAATATACATGCCAAGTTATTTAAAAACATGATATCTCGACATTAAAAAAATGACAGAAAACTTTTCAAAAAGATTTGAAAATTTTCTAAATAAGGAATCAGGTTTGATCCGCGATAATATTTGAATTAATCTACTTTTGTGAAGCTGTTTTTCAAATTAATGGATATTAAAACAAAATATCGATCTCGATTAGATCCATAGGATGACTTACGGCTTGACCTTGCCAACATAAATCCAGATGTCGAACCTAGTGTTGGATATTAGATATTTTGATTATTTAAAATATTTAATATATGCTTTTTTGATAAATATTTTGTTTAAATATTATCAATTAAAGAGTGTTTTGAAAATAAACTTTGCACGTGTTACACCTATCATGAGAACTTTACAAGCTCTTACTTCGCACAAATATTTTAAATATAAAACTTAAGGTTTATTACTATAGATGCATAATAAAACAGTAATTAAACTTATTAATGTGTTAAATAATGAAAATTATGATTTATTTCAATATAACTACGGTGTTGATTGAAAAAATATTCACCATTTACCAAGGGGTCACGACGATATTTTATTCAATATCAGGGATCGTACATCAAAATTGCTTGCACACCGCTGGATTATTTAATCAAGGAATCTAAAGAGCAAAGCTCATAAAACTTAAAATATAAGAAAAATTACAATCTTAGAACTAGTTTCATAAAATATCCTTAATGGGAGAAAGTACAAAAAATTGCTATAAAAACATATGGTGTTTAGTGAAATTTATATAAAAAACCTTAATAATTTAAAAATTGAAATCAAAATCAATCGGTATCTTATCTACGCATTCCAAGATTAATTTTTGTAGAATACATTTGTAGAATACTATTTGTTCAACGAAAATCCCCAAAAACAAAACTCGCAAAATATCCAGAGAGTGATCCGATCAGAATGATCGATAGTACCTGCATCCGTTTTATTTACATAAGTTCCAAATTATATAAGGGGTGGCACTGATACTATCCTAGCATTTTCATTAGTTTTTATAAATGGAGTTGCTGAAATTTCTAAATAAGGCAGAGAATGTCACTTTTATGATTTTGATTGTATTAAGCCCTTTTTAAATATATTTACAATTAATGTTCAAACTTGCGAATTCTGCATCATCGTGTTTGATGAAGACAAAAGGACTGAAAATAGGAAGCATAAATTATATTTTCGTTACTGTTCACTTACGTCTTAAGCTTGACGCTCATAAATACGTGTGAACGAAATAATTGAAAATGTGTAAAATGTATAAAATCGAAAAATAGTGAAATCCACCTGGTGCTTATGAGGTTCGTACAGCTTGTTTATTAATTTCCATATATCCATTAGATAATTCTCAATGCGACTTATTGTGAACTAATAGGTACAAACAAAAAATCACCATCAAATACATTTGAATAACGTTTTACATTTGTTTAAAGTAGAATTTATTCATTCATTTGACGTTTATAAAAATGTTTCGATCCTTCATACAAATAAATCACACCTAAGAAATGGATACATGCAATATTGACGCTGTCAGAAAACTTTAAGTTTTAAATCATTTTTGTATAGTCGACACTTTTAATAGGAAAATACTGATTGAAAGGCGCACAAGTCAACTAGTAGAAATATATTTGTTACTGAATATGAAACTAATAAACGTCGTAATAAATAACGGAAGAAGTCTACAGATACTAATTGAATATTCTAGAAATAGTAGTAACAGCAAGTCGTTTAGAAAGGACGAATCTGAAAAAGCAATTAAGGCAAGCAAAATTTTCACATTTAAGAAGAATTTGATTAAATATACAAATTCATTCAATTTGCGATTATTTCTGTAAACAAATAACTAAAAGAATTCAATAATTATTTTAAATGTCAATCATTTATTAACAGTCATTTTCGAAAAATATTTTTATTTTTTTACAACTAAATGATAGTGAATGGCCACGGTTGGGGTTCACTGGATCCTTTTCGATCTCCGAAATTAAGTAACCAACGCGGGACCATTGACTATTCAGGTCAGGGTAGGCAAGCATGCCTGTAACAGGTACCATGTAAACCTGTACTACCTATCCCATGGTCGGATGGTTGGCGACTAAACCGGCTCACTCACCCAAAACAACATGGGTGAAGAGGGTGTGTGGACACCCAGCAGGATGAAAAACAAAACCTACCAAAGGACGGATGAGCTCCTTGGAACCAACGGCCATCAATACCTGGAGAGGAGATAGGAATAAAGGCTTGTGCATAATGTGGTGCACCCACAACCCAACCGCTAAGATCCAAAAAATGATTGAAGTTTTCAAGTAAAATATTTTTCATAAAATGAAAACTATAAACCGAAATTTATCGCAAAAAAAAGAATAACTGTAAATAAATTAATTTTTCAGATCTAAATCACGATTTTGATTATTTAAACAGTTGCCATTGTTTTTATTTACCTTATACATATATGTGTGTGTCACAAATGAGCTAAACAATTTTCACACCTACTGCCCATGGTCAATCGAGCTGAAATTTTGTCCAAATTTATAATCCCGATGACAAGACAATTGAAAGATTATTATCTAAATGAGTTGGGGACCCTTAATATCTACTCAGAAGCGATGAAATTGTTGAAAATAACGAATTTATTAATCGATTTTTGAGGGATTTTTATTAGCATAAGGTATTGTTTTTAAAAAAGAGAATGTTTTTTATTCACTATTTTTAATATGACCTTGTCGAATGTCATGGTTGCGAGGTGGGTGAAGGTAGTCAATGAACCGTGAACTTGATGAACCGTGACGATTCTTTTTAAAATACTTTATTTTGTGATTGCTTTTAACTCTTACATTTTATTTTTATTTTTAGGAAAAATAAATATGATTGAAATTAAAATGTGATAAAGATGGGTTTAAAATGTAAAAGGCTTTAAAAAACTTTTAAAAAACTCTTTAACAGTAGAATGTTATGAATTTGAAGTCTGAGATTATGTGAATAGTATTTCACTGATAATTTAAAAAATATATGATAGGAATTCAATCAATTATATAAATTTTTTAGCAACTTTAAAAATGTTTAAGATTATTCTTTTTATGCGATTTACTAGTTGAAATATCAGTAAAATACGTTATGTACTTCTCTATGATGTGGCATAATCTTCATGTGAAACTCCACATGCTTCCTACCTTGCATGTTATCTTCTTAATTTCCTCCTAATTAAGTGATCTTAATCTATATGTTGATTAATAGAAATAAATATCCTAATCTCATATGTTCAAATCAACCAAAGTCTTTCTATTATATTTCCCTTAAAATGTCATTTCGTGATTTAGAATTTTTGTCAAACATTGTGTTTTTCTTTTTTTCTGAGCATTCTTGTATTAACCTTTAACCGGATAGAATGTTTTGGTAATATAAACGGATAGAAGATAACATAAACCCCGAAGGACTCTTAAGCTGAAAATTGAACATTATTTTAAAAACTTCGAAAAAATTCGAACATTCTTTTAATAAAATTCATGATTAGTTAAAAAAATGTGCTAAAAAATTGAATTTGAATTAGTATTTTTATTTTGATTTACGTACGGTTAATAAAAAAGGAGTCCAAAAGACTTCTATCCGGTTAAAGGTTAATATTTTCTATCTAGATATCTTGACAACTATTTTAAAATCTGAAGGGTCAAATGTTTTCCATAAAATTGATAATTTTCTATTTTCTTAAATGAAATGACTGATTCATTAACAGAATTGATCTCAACAGTTTGTCGTTTGAGTTGTCCTTTATTTTCAGAGTGGATTAGATTATTTTAAATTATATCAAATATAAAGGTATTGATGTGTGACATTTACAAAAGCTAAAATTATTTGTTTTTATCTGAACTCCAAACCATTAAATATAGTTGAGTCGCCAACGAACAAGCAGTGATTAGTGTGGCCCAATATGGATCCACCCATTTAAGGGTCACTAAAAACTGAGATATTACACTGAGATAATACACTGAACGTTTAACATTTTTATCAATCTTTGACTTCCATTTGTTATGACATTGGCTGAGAGGTGGCATATATAAATTACCATAAATCGAATTGGACCGCCCTGTGAGCGACGACACAACAATGTCGATGGGGCCCAATTGTAAAAAGATTTGGTACACATTGAAATTATGTAAGTGACGTAACCGGTTATATAACAACTGCCAGTGCAGAATTCTCTTTGAATTCTAATAGTTCTAACTAATTATCATTAATAAATACATTGAAAAAATATTTATCAATATCGATTAATGTTTAAAGTCAAAAAAATAGTTCTCACAATACGATAAAGATTGTAGTGAATTAATGTCTTATTTTTTTGTTTGAAAAAAATCAATTTTAGTGAGTAAAACCGGCTGATCGAATCATTCAAATTTATTTAACAAAGTCTCAAAAGTGGTGCGATATTGTACTCTCAAAAATAAATGTGATTTTATACAAAACACAAAAATTATAAATCAGAATAAATTAAGTTGAGGTTAGGAAAACATTCGATTCGTATTTTTGTCAATATTTATACATTATTTAAGTGTTGTCTTCAATTTGTAATGATTGTTCTCACTTGTTTCCTTAATTTATTTTTGCGTGTTTTTATTTTCCTGTGTGCACGTTTATTGGACTTTTGCCTACTGAGGCAAAAGTTATAGTTCAATGGATTCAAATCAGGGTTGCTGGGTGGCCAGAATTTCTTTGACCAGAACGCATGCAGTTCTTATTCGTACTAGTTCTGCAAAATACGGCTGTTGTATGTCGGTGCGTCGTCCTGCTGGAAGATGTATGAACGACGAGCGACGATGGAAAGCATCCACGGCTTCACAACGTTGCACAAGACGTCAAGGTAAATCCCTGAATTAGCCATCTGCCCCCTGAATAAAATGAGCGGTGCCATCACATCACCTTCTCTGGAACTGACGAAGACAACATAAACAGACACCTAATGCTTGATCGTACAGACAATATACACGTCTTCTGATTCCTTAGCCAAATATCGATCATTCTGTCGGTTGGTCTTTGTGTCGACGGTGAAAGTTTTTTCATTACTGAAAAATCAGAAATGGCCAGTCGTTTCGTGCTTCATTGACGACAGCACCAAGATGTTATTTGCTAGTTATTGCTCTTTAGTGGCATCTGTCTTCAGAACGTATGATTTGTATTGCACATCGTCCTGAATGTCACTGTGGATAGTCTGGAAGCCAACCTGCAATCAAGATGCATGATAACTCATTAACACTGACGGCTCGTCATCGATCATCGTTACAACTGCTGCAACAAGGTCACACTACGCTTCTGTCACACTAATCAGTCGTGTGATTTTCTACTGGGCGTTGCCGAGCCCCCTTCTTTCTCTTAATCCACCCGAAACTGTTCCACGGTCCGATACACGATCACTTTTAGAAGCTTGGGTAAATTGATTATTTTAGCTTACGTAAGTCCGAAACAAAGGAAAACAAAAACTTACACGACGCTCTTGCTCAGTTTAAATAAACTGAAAAGTTTTTAGTGAAGATGATTCTATGGTATCAGGCAAAGTCTACTTAAAATATTGCATCGCTTGGTCAAAAATCTGGCGGTTACACATTCGAAATGTGTCTTAATTTAAACGGAACACCCTGTATTGAAATTGTGTGTGAACTAACAGTCCGTAAATTTATCACAACGTTTGATTAGCCTCTCTATTTTTCAAACTTAGTTCCGTGTGATTTGATTCATTTTGAAAATGCGAAAGTGTCATGCAGTATTGGGATGATGTAAAGACAATAAAACGTAAAACAACGACGCAGCTAAAGAGCTGGAATTTTGATGAATTTCCTCGATGTTTTAAACATTTAAAACGGAAATGGGATAAATGTATTGATCCAAATCGGGTTTATTTTGAAGAGAATAGGGTTGATGTATACTAAATCTTGTAAATAAACTTTTTGTAACCTTATTTCGAGTATTTATTGGAAGGACTACATATAAATTAATACATTACATGTTAGGGATCAAAATTCCCCTTTGATGCGAGAACAAAGTGATCCATTTTTGAAGCGTTTGATTACGGGTGACGAAAAATGGATTGTTTACAACAATGTGGAACGCCGACGATCATGGAAAAAACGTGGTGAGTCTGCCAAAACGATCCCAAAAGCAGAAATTCACCAAAAAAGGCTATGCTTTCCGTCTGGTGGGATTTTAAAGGAATTGTGTTTTTTGAACTCCTTCCGAGGAATGAAACCATCAATTCAGACAGATATTGTGGTCAGCTGGAGAAATTGGCTCATTCAATTCAACAGGAACGTCCTGAATTGGCAAATCGAAAATGAGTTGTAATTCAGCATGATAACGCAAAACCGCATACAAGTTTGACCACTCACCAGAAACTCTCATCACTGGGTTGGGAGGTTTTGCCGCACCCACCGTATTCTCCAGACTTGGCCCGATCGGATTTTCACTTATTTAGATCACTGCAAAATTCCTTAAACAGAAAAACATTCGCCAGTGATGATGACATCAAATCGTTCCTAGACGGCTTTTTTGCTGACAAAGGCAAAGGTTTTTATGAATCAGGAATAATGAAGCTACCGGAAAGGTGGAAGAAAGTGATTGAAAATTGTTGGGAACGTTCATAAAATAAAATTTTTGAATGTTATGAAATTATTAGATAAACAATTACATTCCATAAAATATTGTTATAAATATGTTAAAATAGATTTTCAGAAATTTAA